>QLSR01000371.1:301487-356710 GCA_031780015.1 Citrullus colocynthis
TTTTTTTTTTTTTTTTTTTTTTTTTTTTTTCTGTTTTCCAAGTAGCGAGTGAGTTCGGGGTGCTTAGCCTACACAACAACTCGTCTAAGCCTACCACTATCTGCATCTGTGAATTTTGAGCATTGTAAATAGTTGTTCTTAAACCTATGTTGTACATATAGAAGGTTAAGGGCGGTGGTTAGTGAGCTTATGTAATTATTGGTTTGAATGTAAATCAACGTTGGTATGATAGCTTAACCCTGGTTAAAGTTGGATGTTCAATTATTGTGTATGTCTGCTTATTAGGTGTTGGTCAAGGTATAAGATTGACAGTGGATGCTGTAAGAGGGTCGGTGTCTGTTGTCCTTACATTTTCTCTTAGGTTAAGAGGGTACCTGGGAGGGGGGTGTGACAAGTTGGTATCAGAGCATAAGATTTTGGGGAAAGGGAGATTTAATGTTGTAAGTTCAAAGCATGAGAGTTGCAATATAGTAGGATTGCAGGAAATTATTGTTAACAGACAAACGAGGTAGGCAAGCACACGCTGGAACTTCGCAAGCTACCAGAGGCTTAGGAAAGTTTGAAGGGAAATTCTGATGATCTTCCAGCAGGTATGAGCTTGTAAAAATTAAATGTTTATTTAAATAATTCAATGATAAACTGATAGTGTTAAAATAGTATGAGGTAGATCCCGAAAGAAGAGTAGGGATCAGGAGAATTCAAAGCCTATGAGACATAGTATTTATGGGTAACATAGATATTACATATGCTAAAGGTAGGGTACTGGTTTAGGAAGATTTTCGATGTAGTAATCACCTAGGGTTCGCTATTGCTGACGATACTACATATGTGTGAGCTTAGCAGGGCCGCATGTTCTTTAATGACATTAAACATGTGCGAGCTCAGCAGGGATGCATGTTATTTGATGACATTGGGCATGTATGAGCTATGCTAGGCCGTATGTTTAGTCTACTACGGTGTGGTAAACCTGGGTATGACTATAGGATAAGCGTTATACTGAGTTTTCAGTATTGAAAAGAGAAACGAGTTTTGAGGTTGGATAAATTATGATAGTTATAACTGATGAGTTAGTTATGTGCAAGTGGTATGAGTAAGACTTGCAGAAGAGAAATCATAACCCAGTGATTAGTTAGTATAGAGTGGGTTGATTTTGAAGCTTTAGTTAAGGCTATATAAGAGTAAAGGGAACTCTAGTTAAAAAGAAAAGATTCATGGATGTAATACCAAAGTAAGACATGGTTGTCAAATATATAGACAAAAGCCATAAGGATGAATATGATATAGTTCAGCAGGTAGCTGAGGAGATTTCAAGTATTACAACGAGTACAATATATGTTGGCCTTAAGAGTTTTTATGTCTAATTAACTCAGAAGCAATGTATTTATTTATCCCTATTGTTCTGCTAAATTGGTAAGTACGAGGAGAGTCAGGATTGATACTGGTTGGTGCTTGTACTCATTAGTAAGTGTGGTTAATTGATTTATGAGCTGTACATTCGTTGTCTTTCATGTGTTTACTGTGCAAGTGAATAAGAGTTTAAAGTCTTTGCCTGAGGCCTTGTTAGTACATACTCATGCTGGTGAATCAGTAACTATAGAGGATGCCTGTTATGATTGCAAGTTGGTGATTGATAATGTGGCGTTGTTAGCTAATTTGTTATCTTCGAATATGATGGAATTTGACATTATTCTGGGCATGGTCTTTCTGTTGAAGTATCATGCTAGTGTTGATTGTTTTAAGAAAGAAGTAAGGTTTGTGAAGCCTAATGGGGTTGAGGTGATCTTTAAAGGAAGAAGGAGAGTTCTTCCTACCTGCGGAATTTCAGACGTGAAGGCCAGGGCATTGTTGAGTAAGGGCTGTGAAGCGTACTTGGCACATGTAACTGAAGTGAAGACGAAAAAGTTGAAACCTGAAGATGTGCCAGTAGTACAGGAGTATCCAGATGTGTTCCCTGAGGAGTTGTCTGATTTGCCACCTTATAGAGAGATGGAGTTTACTATAGATTTAGTACTTGGTACAACCTCTATTTCTCAGACACCATATCGTATGGCACTTGCAAAATTGAAGGAGCTCAAGGTACAACTTCGGAGTTAGTAGACAAAGGATACATTAGACCGAGTGTATCTCCATGGGGTGCGCCAGTTTTGTTTGTCAAGAAGAAAAATGGCACCATGAGATTATGTATTGATGATTGTCAGCTAGATATGGTAACAATACGTAACAAATACCCTTTGCCTCGCATAGACAATTTGTTTGACCAACTCAGAGGAGCGTCGGTGTTCTCAAAGATAGACGTGAGGTCAGGGTATCACCAGCTAAAAGTTAGAGAATCGAACATACCTAAGACGGCTTTCAGAATGAGGTATGGACATCATGAATTTTTGGTGATGCCATTTGGTTTGATGAATGCACCATAGTATTTATGGATCTGATGAATAGGATTTTCCATCCTTACCTGGATCAGTTCATCATTGTGTTCATTGATGACATACTGGTATATTCTGGAGATAGAGAAAAGCATGCTGAACATCTTAAGATTGTTTTGCAGACCTTGAAAGAAAAAAAAAAGTTGTATGCGAAATTCCATGTGGTGTCAACTGCGAGAATCCGTGTAGATCCCCAAAAGACTGAGGCTATAGTTAAGTGGGAACGGCCTAAGACCATGACAGAGGTGTGTAGTTTCCTAGGTTTAGCAAGATACTACATGAGATTCGTTCAGGGGTTCTCCAAGATAGCTTCACTACTAACTAGTTTGACTAAGAAAAACACTAAGTTTGAATGGAATGAGAAATGAGAGCAAAGTTTCCAGGAACTAAAGAGGAGATTGGTAACTGCACATATCCTGGCACTTCTGGAGTTGGGTAAAGAGTTTAAAGTTTATTGTGATGCTTCGCGCCAGGGGTTAGGCTGTGTGTTGATGCAAAATGGTAAGGTAATAGCTTATGCTTCTAAGCAGTTGAGACCTCATGAGAGTAACTACCCTACCTATGATCTGGAGTTAGCTGCAGTTGTTTTAGCGTTGAAGATATGACTTCATTATTTGTATGGGGAAAAGTGCCATATTTATACAGACCATAAGAGTTTGAAATATATCTTTGATCAGAAAGAGCTTAACATGAGGAAAAGGAGGTGGTTAGAGTTGATCAAAGATTATGATTGCACAATTGAATATCACCCATGGAAGACAAACGTTGTAGCTGATGCTTTAAGTAGGAAGTCCAGGGGTGGTACAAGAACTCTAAATGCTGTAAGAGTTGTCTTGCTCAAGGAATTCAGGAGTAGTGTTGCAAGCTTAGAAATGACTAATAATGGTACATTTTTAGCACATTTCCAATTGAGGCCCAAGCTGGTTGATGAGGTGATAAAAAAGCAGCCAAAAGATTTTGTGATTAAGAAGCTAATAGAAGAAGTAAAAACTTAGCAACAAGTAGATTTCGAGCTAAGATTTGATGGTGCACTATTGAAACATGGTAGGATTTATGTGCCAAAGAATGTAGGAGTTAAACAGGTGATTCTTGAAGGAGCGCATAGCTCAGCTTATGATATACATCCAGGTAGTACCAAAATGTATAGAACGTTACAGAGTTTCTACTGGTGGCCAGGTATGAAAAGGGAGATAGCTGAATATGTAGCAAGATGTCTAATCTACCAGCAGGTAAAGCCTGAATGACAAAAGCCGGCAGAATTGTTGAATTCACTCCCTATTCCTAAGTGGAAATGGGAACACGTTACGATGGATTTCCTGTCTAGATTGCCAAGAACTTCAGCAGGTGTTGACAAAATTTGGGTGAATGTGGACAGACTGACTAAAACAGCGCGTTTTTTGCTGGTTAAAGCAACTTATACACTGAATAGATTGGCACAGATGTATGTGGATAAGATTGTAAGTCAGTACGGAGTTCTAGTGGCGATTGTATCGGACAAGGATCCTAGGTTTACTTCTAAATTCTGAATGAGTTTGCAACAGATTTTAGGAACCAAGTTGTAGCTTAGTACCGTTTTTCATCCTCAGACTGATGGACAGTTAGAGAGGACGATCCAGACTTTAGAAGATATGCTTCGAGCCTGTGTTTTGCCCTCAAAATTTTGAGACGAAAGGGTAAAAACCCCCTTAGTGCAGCCAAGAGAGGGCTTAGTTGATTGTAGCCCTGACGCCCCAAGAGGGCCTGTGCGTGTGCCCAGCCGCATAGGCGCGCCTGGGACACGTGTGGTGTGCATGCGCTTGTCGGCACACCTCTTGTGCATGGGCCCCACCTTGCAGATGGCCTCGTGCATGTGCCTATGCTCATGCTTGTGCCTGAGTAAGCGCCCGTGTCTAGATTTGTCTAGAAGACTCTAGATGGCCCCAATTGGCACTAGATGTCTCACCCATGGCCGACACAACTCTGAAAAGCTCTAGAAAGAACTACACAGTGCCAAACTTATCTGGACAACTCTAGAAGGCTCATGATTGTGTTGGAACGGTCCATAAGCCTACAATGACAGTTGCGAGAAGGCTCTAAACTACATTAGACACTTCGATAAGGCCCTACGACATTCTAAAAAGTTTTAGATTAAGAAATCTCTAGAGAATACTCCTTTAACAGGCATAAACTATGGAAAATATATAGAAAAGACTAGAATAGTCCTTGACTGACATATAAAGTCGGCCATAGTAGGGTAACTCAACAAGAATGTCCCTAAGTCGACAACGTAACCCTTTAAATAGCCCAAGAGGGCTCATTTTTAAGCAACTCGGTGGAATAAACCAATAAGAGCTCTCTCATTCACTCAAACTTCATTGCTTACAACTTCCTAGCCTCTTTAATTGCCCAAGCCAACCAACTAACCCCGAAAGGCTTACTTGGTGCATCTTTTAACAACTAAACCACCCAAGTGCCGCATGGCTAGTCTTCTGAAACTACAACTACATGACAGGTGGTATTAGATAAATAGTTCCCATACATAGGTACCTCTATTAGGCCCTTGCTTGAACATGGTATCAGAGGAAGGATACGACTTTCTTGTAGATCAGCAAGTGGAAGTGTCGACGACCCATAGTCGAAGCGAGAAGCATGTACCACCCAAGCATGTCAAGTCTAAAAGTACTGCTGTGAGAAAGCACTTTGAGGCCCGTCTCACCAACCCATAACAAACCATTGGGAGTGTACAGGCCATTGTCGGCAAATTGAGTGATGATTATGACGAGTTGGTGCAAGAGAACGCCGAAGTCACTGTCATTGTCAAGCAATTAATAGAAGACCTTAGACAATTGTTTAGAAGTGAGGTAAGTACCCAGTCTACTGAAGTGACTAACCTTTGTAATGTGGGGACTAATGTGTCTTAAATCTATTGGGTCTTGTAGTTTTGTAAATTGTATATACATTTTATTTATTGAATAAAATAAGAAGTTATTTTATCTATCTTATGTATTAACTCAATCCAATAAACTAAGATTCCATGGTTATTTTATGTAAACATGTATGTGGTTGACATACAGGGTTGGATCATGTTTAAGTAATAACCAAAAGATCTATAGTATAGGAACAAGGTTAGGTGCCTTATTCTGGTAACACCATGGATACGACCCACTTTATAATTATTACAAGGAGTTGTGAAGTGTTACAAACGATTTGATCCTAATCGTTCTTGTGGAGACATATGAGTGGAGGTATCCTATGTAAAGAGTTTGTATAAGGAGTTGTAATAAGGTTGGCTTGTATACATGTGAGTGGGCGGTCTGTAGTATAGGAATAAGGTTATGCCTTCTTTTGGTAACACTATGGATATGACCTACTTTGTAATTGTTACAAAGAGTTGCAAAGGGTTACAAACGATCTGATCCTAATCATTCATGTGGAGACATGTGAATGGGGGTGTCCTATACAAAAAGTTTGTATAAGACCGGATCGTGAAATGTATAATTTCTTTTTGTAACGCCATTAATTGTAGAAATTAACATGTCATAGGATGGCTATAGGTAACTCAACTTGAATCCTTAGTGAGTTACGAACTCCTGTCTATGAGGCCAATCCTTTGATCTATATTGGTGAGACTAGCCAAATTGCCGACTCAATAAGCCTACCATTTTGGAGATTTTTCTGATTAGGGAGTTGGAAACATATCTTCACAAGATGGAATTCACTCCCTTGAGGGCTGATTCCGAGTCTTGAACAATGAGGCCTCACCCTCTCACTAGCTCGAGAGGGGTTAGTTTATAGTTGGACTATAAACATTTTGTTTATTAGAGGGATCCGTAGTACTTAAGGAGATACATATAACTATAGGGGTAAAATACGAGTTGTAGTTATGATTAATTTGTGAAAAGTCGACTTACTGTTGATTAGTAAATTTCGTGGACACATAAATATATCTATAGTGCGAAGTGTGCAACTGTAAGTCTTTAGTGGAATGACCTATAGTTAATGAATATTGATTAATTTAATTAAAGAGTTTAATTGATTAATCTCATATCATTGGAGCTTCTAACTATAGGTGCATAAGGTCCCCTTGCTAACTCATAAAGGGTTAGTATAAGAATCAAACATTTTGGTTTAATTTGAAATGTTCAAATTAATAAGGGAATTAATTGTATGTGATACAATCAATATAATGTATATAGATACATTATAATATGAAGTTTATTTTGAATGAGATTCAAAATTTATACTTTATATTATAAAAGAGATGAATATTTAAATGAGATTTAAATATTAATTATATGAATGAGATTCATATAAAAACTATAGGTTACAGTTAATATGAATGAGATTCGTACTAAAACTATAGGTTATGTGAGAGAAGGTTGTTTGAATATGATTCAAATTAAATTAAATATGTGATATTTAATTATTGATTAATTAATTCTTAATTAACTAATTAATTAAATTATATATTAAATATGATTTAATTATATAATTAAATTAATATTAATATTATAATATATTAAATAACTCTCGTGTAGTCGGGAGTTATTTTTGGTTTTCTCCTATCTCACAGTTTTTTCGTAAAAAATGAGAGAAGGGAGTTAACACCTTACAGAAGTGTTTTGTATTTCCTAAGAACTCTCCCTCTCCAATTCTCTCTTCTTCCGAAAATATCTCCCTTGCCAAAAAAACAGAGAGCCTACAAAACTCCTCTGTTTGGTACTACCTAGAGAATAGCAAGGTTGCTATTGTGGTGGTGTTCCCAAGACAATAAGAGTTCTTGTATTTCCATTGGAGTTTTCTCACCGGATCATGACTTGGAAAAAGGAGATTTCCACATCGAAGGTCTTCAAAGATAGGAAAAACTCCTAATCCTTAACTCTTCTCTAAAGCATACTAATTGGTTATTGTTTATCTTGTATTTTTGTTCTCTGTAATTTTGGTTTTCTAAGACAAATTTAATGGCACAAGGTGATTACTCGCTTCCACTGGGAATTCAATTCCTTCGCGTAATTTTGTGGAAGGAGATTTTGTGGAAGGAGAACTACAAGGGCTCTGTAAAGACTAAAGAGGTGAATGATATTCGTAGGAAATATCAAGCCCATCGAAAGGCTAGTAGCCTGGCATCTACTAGCATCACTTCCGTTGCACAAGGCACCCATGGCATTAAGGTCCCAAAACCTGACACCTTTAATGGTGCGAGGAATGCCACGATGGTAGACAATTTCCTATTTGGGCTTGAAAGTTACTTCGAGGCCTTAGGGGTGATCGACGATAGAGCTCGCATTAGCAACACCCTAATCTTCTTATGCGACTCCACCCAACTATGGTGGCGAAGGAAACATGCTGAGTGTGAGCGGGACCAATGCAACATCCATACATGGGAGTAGTTCAAAATTGAGATCTGCAAGCACTTTGTGCCTCACAATGTGGAGATGGAGGCCTGAGGGAAGGTTAGACGGTTGTGACAAATAGAGAGTATCCTTGATGTAATCAAGGAATTCACGACTCTCAGGCTCGAAGTTGATGATTTTTCTGACAAAGATGCTCTCTTCTGCTTCAAAAATGGGCTAAAAGACTGGGCCCAGGTAGAGCTCGATAGATGCAATGTGCAGACCTTGGATGATTCTATTCCGACAGTAGGGGGCTCACTGACTACGTAGCCCAGCACAAGGGGAAAAAGTCTAGTCCAAACAAAAGTGGGGGAGACAACTCCAGGCAGCGGAAGGAGCATGGTTGCAAAGATGGAGGAAAAGCCAAGTCCTTTAATGACAAATGTGGGAAAGGCCCCGACACCAATAAAGGTGAGTTCTTCAAGCCCCTTAAGCTTTGTTGTATTTGTGATGGGCCCCATTGGACAAAAGATTGTCCAAACCACAAGACCATGGGCTCATTGCAACAAATAAGTGCCTCTCAAACATCTTCTCTCCAAGAGAAGCCAAGGGTAAGGGGCTACTGTATGCAAATGTGGCAATAAAAGGGAAGGTCGCTATAGCAATGCTCAACACTAGAGCCACAAATAACTTCATGGATGAGAAGGAAGCTACTCGACTTGGCCTCAACCTTGCAAAGGGTCATGGCACCATCAAGGCGGTTAAGGGTGGCCCCCTTGAAGAGTATGGAGAGGTCAAAGAATCCCATGATTCTGCCCTACAATTCAAGAAGAAATTCGTAAAAGAACCTAGCTATATTTCCTTAGTAAGAGATATAAGCACTGACTTGCAATATCCAGCGTTGGGGAGAGCAATGCGTTTGGGGTTATGCGTGGCTAGAAGAAAGAGTGGCCGAGAAGTAGCTAGTAAGGGGTGAAAGTTGGTTAAGTATTGGCCAAAGCCATGCGTTGATGAAGAAGTGGAAGTTGAATTACTTTGAGAAATTATGCGTTGTTGAGTGAATCGCAAAGGGGTTGTGAGTTGAAGTGGTCGTTGCATCGTAGGATAAATGATTATTGGTGGGGGAAAGAAATATACTTGAACTATGCGTTGAAGACGCCACCATGCGTCGAAGACAGCCATGCGCTGGAGCCACATTGCGTCCAAGACAAAATGGTCTAGATGTGATGAAGCTAGTGTGTGTAAGACTGTGTGTATGTGTCGGAGGTAGGAGGCGCCGAGAACACTATGCGCTGAGAATGATTAGTGCTGAAGGCACTGAAGGAGAATTCAGACATGAGTGCTCTGCGTCGAGGAGAAGATCAGCGCCAGCCTACTGATGGGTAAGTCGGCAGTATATATAGGTGAGTTTAATAATTTTCAGACATTCAAGAACTTAAGTCAGTCCCATCTTTCAGAGAAACCACAAAGGAAAGTAGAGGAAGGTGTTCTTATAGTTTCGGGCGAAATTCCACTCGTTTTGGTGCCAAAATCAGAACTGAAACAGAAGATTGATTTGCAGACGCACCGATTGAGCAGTGGTCGATGTTTGGAGTAGAACGACTCGAGGAAGCCGATTTTAGAGCTGAAATTTTGAGGTTAGTAAGTTAACATAATTCCTAACAAGTCTTATGAAGGATGGTTAAGCTGAAAGTGAAGTTAATCACATGAATCCTTAGGTAAAAGCAGTAGCTATAGAACTGTTATGTAATCAGGAGCAACACGGAGTGATTTTAGCATAACCAGAGAACGATAAAGAGTTAGGCCTTGAAATTTTGAGGTAAGCTGTGGAACTCAATTCTTTACAAGTTTGTAGAAGGGAAGAAGTCTTAATATGAACTGAAAATGCGTTTTAACAGGGGTCAAACAGAGAGGTTAAGGCTGTAGTAATCAGCCCTGTTAAGTAGAAGTTAAGGCTCAACCGTCGGTATATCAGCAAGAGTGAGCTACCCACGAAGTGTTCATTGAATTAAAGGCTAACAGAAGGGTAAGGAGTGGCTAGTAGTAATAGCCTTAGTGCTTAAAGCTTGAGAATGAACTAATGGGAGCCTGACTGTACGATGAACTATAAGCATTGTGCATATGTTGAGTTATTGTTGATGTTTTGATGAATAGAAAAGAAGTGTAACAAAGGAAATGTTTGTTTCAGGCCAAGAGGAGATAGGAAAGGCTTATAACCCATTCAAGGCCTAGAAAGAGTTGTGAGTGACATTTTTCTTACCCTAAAGCAATCTTTGTTATATATGTTAGTTCGGTTTTTCCAATGGAATACGATTTTGTGATCAAATGATTTATGAAGCATACTTTATGTTCTTAAAGTTATTGAAAAGTTTGTTTATGAAATGTTATTGATGAAATATAGTTGCTCTGAGTTCTTATAAATGATTGCGTACGATTTGTTGTATAAAGTGTTACCTCTTAAAAGAAAAACGTTTAAGAGGAGGCTCAGTGCTGATGGACTTGAGAAGGCACGTGAGTTTCCCCAGGACCAAGTACTGAGGGACATGAAAAGGCACTTGGGCAACCCGCCATGTTCCTATGTGCACATAGAGGTTATATGCTGGTGCGTTGAGTCTTGCTCCGCATCGAGCCTTATATGTTTTCGACGTTGGGGTGTTGAGTTTTGCTCCACTTCAACTAAGGGAAAAGTATTGCACTTCAACTGTTTTCTTATGATTTGTTGAAAATCCTGTATGAATGGATACGGGCAATTAAGTTTGATTTAACTAATGTATTTGGAAGCAATTGCATGTTTTATGTTGATGTTGAACTCAGTTTTACCACTGATGATTTCCGAACAAATGGTTTGTTAAAATGGTCACTCATTGGGCCTTTAGCTCATGTTTTCAATGTTTTCTTTCCCCTCCAGGTAGCAAGGACGTTCCAGGTGCTTTGCCTACTCCAACTCGCCCTGCTTAAGCTTCGAGATTCAGAAAAACCTGACTTGTGGATGTGTTGTTGTATGTTAAACCTCTATTAGGTGGCATGTAGATATATGTGTATAATTGTAAGAGATTGAACCATGGATTGTAATAGAGCATATGAATGAGTTGAAGAAGTGGTTTGACTTGTTTATACTTTCCTATATGTGATTTTTAAATGTCTTAGAATGTGAAATTTATTGTGAATAGTTAAGGATGTGTGGGAAGGGATGGATGGTATGCATCACAAAAGGGGTGATGTATACTATCCTCACGTCCCCTTACAGGTTAAGTAGGTGAACTTGGGAGGGGGTGTGACAAGAGAGCTTTGAGACAACGAAGAAAATGGCCTTATTAAGCTCCCTTGCCAAAATGTGTCAAAGAAGTCCTTATGACTATAAGAACATTATGCTCGCCAAGCTACCTAAAAAGCTCCCACCTAGGCAGGTGGACCATGAGATAAAGCTAGAAGGTGCCAAGCCTCCTACCATGGCCCCCTATATGGCGCTGCTCGAGCTACAGGAATTACGAAGGAAACTCAAAGACGTTCTTGACTCAAGCTACGTGCAACCATCTAAGGCACCATACAGCACACAAATACTTTTCCAAAAGAAGAACGATGATTCTTTGAGGCTATGCATAGATTATCGAGCACTCAATAAGATCGCTATCAAGAATAAATATCTCATACCATTGATAGCTAATCTTTTTACCAACTTGGGAAGGCAAGATACTTCAACAAGATTGACTTACGCTCAGGGTACTATCAAGTGAGGATAAAGGTTGGAGATGAATTCAAGACTGCATGCGTGACATAATATGGAGCCTATGAATTTCTAAATGAATGGCCTAAAATCATGTTCTTAACGTTCTCCCATCATTTTAGGCGTTGAATAGTACAGCTTTGACCGAGAAAATAGCAACGACTAGGCGCCAATCTGAAAAATTAGGGCTCAGTGATGCAGCTGCATCATGTAGTGAATCTGATGCGAGAAAATCTACAATATGAACTTAAACACCTGCCAAAGTTCATCAAAATACCTCTAAATCAATAAATTAATCATTTTTAAGCACGAACAACTTCTCATGAGCTCATTTTCTTGAATAAGACTAATTTTTAAGGGAAAACTCATGCAAGAATCCAATTTTCAGCGTAAAAGTGTACAAATAAAGACCCAAAAACATGCATTTTATGGCATGCATCTAGAATAATAATGAGATCTCGATAAATTATGTCATGACATGAAAAAGATGCAACCAAATTTATTTATGAAAATGAGTATTATGTGCTTAGATCTGTTGAAAAATGTCAATATAGAAAGGATTGGCTTATGTAGAAATTGGAAAGAAATAATCCAATAGAAATCAACTCATTTTTCAAATCCTGAGGACTAATAGTCCACACATCAAGAATGTCAAACATGTGGGACATAAAGTGAGTATTTGTAAAAAAACAAATAGAGTGAGGTCACAAGATATAAAGCGAGAAAGATTCCACAATATTTCTTGCTATGGACTAGTATTGACATGAGAAAATATTTTCTCTAGTGGTGCATACAATGCCATGAGATATCTAGTTTATCTAATTGTGCCCTAAACAAGAGTATCCGAATTGGTTGCAAATCCAATTGTTCTACAAAGGATTGACTAGCACTACCAAATCAAATCCTAAATGCCATCACGAAAGGGTCTATCTCACTAAAATCACCCAATCACCCAACACCTTGCTAGAGAATTTGGCCAACACTTCTTATAAGTGGCCATGTGAAAGATCAACAACCACAACAAAGTCTGCTGAATTGTATGAGGTGAATGAGGTAAATTCGTTAAAAGCTCAAATGACTTCTCTTACTAATGCCCTCTATAAATTAACTATAGGAAGCCTAGCTCAATCAAATCCACCATCCATAGCTATTGCATTGAAATTACACTATGCCTGATGTGTCGACTTGGCCTTATGCTACGTTAAGTTTCTTAAAGTTGATTCATTTAAATGCAAATTTTCCTATTAAAACCCAAGTGTAAGTTTAAAATAGGTTTCCTAGAGAGTCCAGGGTCGAACGTAGGGATTTGCAACAATTTAATGTCAATGAATTTCTTTAATTTAATGCAGATTACTATACGGATAATTACATGTAAAAAGAATGCATTGAGTTTTTTTTTTACAGTAATTAAAAAGAATAAATTTACAAGTATAAAAATGAGGAACGAACATTGGAATGGTGATATGGGGAGGAGATGGTTGAATTTGTCAAGTACAAATATGATCAAAACAACATGTGTTGTGATGGATGAATCCATGAAAAAATTAGGGTTGAGACGACTTCGCTAGCATATTTCTAAGTACCACTTAAGTATGGGTTCATATTACAAACTTAAAATTGGGAACGCATGTCTCGATGTTTCGACGCCATTTATCTTATCTTTAAATCGCATGATGAGTTCTTCTTACAAAATATAAACTTTATCTCTAAAGCCAATTCTTTTCTTGTTAAATGAAAAAAGTTAATCACTCTTTCTCTCAAGCAGTTGATCATACTTACTTAAACCTATTTGTTCGATAGATTCATGCAAGGTTTTTAGCACACATTTAGACAAGATGAAAGCAACTTAAGTAAAACTTAGAAAATACTAGCTTCACTCAACCCGTTAAGAAATTTAATCATCCATGATGTAAGGTATTGAAGATGATAAGAGATGGAAGTATGAAATCGATCAAACTTATATTGAAGAAATATGCAAGTCTTTCGATTGAAATAATAGTAATAGAAGTAAGAAAGCTGAAAATGATAGTAAAATGGAAATAAAGGACGTCAAGCCGCCAATTGTCATGTCTTTCTTCTTGGAGGCTTGAGATGGTGGCTGTTTGATACAATTTGTATAGGGAAAATGGATGGATTCTCACTCTCTGGGAAGCAACTCTAAACTTTCACTCAAAATCTTCTCACAAGAGAGCTTGAGGTAGAAGGTGGCGATGGAGGTGAGGGTGATTTGAGCAGAGTTTTCACCTACTGATTTCTCTCCGTCTTCAATATGAATTTCTTCAGACTATTTATAGACGTCCAAAAAGGTGATCTCATGATTGTCTGACACCTTTGCATTTAATTCTATGTCCTGCCGCGCATACTTCATCAGGTTATTGGTTCATTGGTCCTATCGTGGCACTTGCACATAGACACTTGCACATATTTCAATAAAAGATCCACTTGCACATAGACACGATAGCCACCTCCCATGTGTACAACAATTCTTTTTCTTCTCAACGTCGAGTTCTTCGACGTGCTGCTCATTGGAATGATATAGACTTGGTGATTCTGGCAACATCTTTTCATTGTCCTTTGCGTTTTTGGCTTCTTTTTGGCATATCATGCGTTCAAAAGATATAAAACTCATAATTTTCAGGATAAAGACTTTTGTAAACATCATGAACATAAAGTTACACATATTACACCCTTTCATTCTCAAATTCATGCGTTCAACTCCTAAATTGCTCTAATTATTCCAAATAAAGAGTACAATAACTTGTATTTCTACCGGTTATTAATAGCTTCTCTTGTGGCTATGGAAAGTGAGGCAGCAAATCAAAAGGAGTTGGAACAAAGTGAGATAGAGATGGCCAACTTTGTGGATAGAGAGCACTATAGAGGCCAACAACAACTCCTAACTCACAATCACCCTTGTTTGAGGAACCATGATAACCGTTTCATATGCTAATAATAGGAATGTTTTGCAAGGTCCTCTAGGTTTTTCTTCTGCAGGGCCTTCTTATACTGAAAAGAAATTCACATTGGAAGCCTTGATGGTTAAGTTCATCAAGGAATCTAGAGGAAGGACCATCACATTAGAGAACACCATACAAAGTCATGGCACTATTCAAAATATTGAGGTACAAATAAGTCAAATAGCCACTTCTCTTCAAACAATTCAAAAGGGCAAGTTTCGTAGTTATCCTGAGAAGAACTCAAAGAAAGAGTGCAAAGCCTTGATTTTGAGGAGTGGGAAAAAGCTGTCCACACCTTTTCTTGATAATGAGGATGAGTGATGTGCCATTAGAGAATGGGCGTCGTTGACCTCTCTTCGACAATCAAATACAATTTATATCACTGATCATACAATTACTACCAATAAACGCAGAATAATGGTAAGAACAAGGCCGAACCACAAAGAGTTTATGACTTGCCTAACACAATTGTTGAATTCTATTAGATAGGGGGTTTTGGTGATCATGCAAAAATTAAAGGGCTTGAGAGTAAAAACGAGCAGTGAAAATGAGTGTCAGAGAGTTAAATGAGAGCAACGAATAGTAGAAAAATCCAATTAGAGACATACTCGGGGATAGGAACATATTAGGTTAAATCTTCTATCATTGAATACTAATGATCAAGACAAAGTACAAATGGATGCACAATCAAATGACATCAATTGCCACTAAATGCCCCTAATCATCAAATTAATTAAATGTAATTTGAAATAAACTTGATTTTGTTATTTAGAACGATAGCGCCTTTCAACAACGAACCAAATTCGTATTAAGCAAAGCACAGTTTAATTATGACGAATAAAAGGTGGGAAAGACTAGTCTAATGATCAATTTGTAAATTGGATTCAATTAACTCATAAAAGCCACATTGATGGAAGAGTCCTCAATTAGACCATCTACTAATTCACCATGTAATTAAATTCATTATCATGCTTAGCATGAAGCGGATTTTGCAATTAAATAGGAGACTATCAAGATTTGTCAATTCAATCAAATAACCTCAATATGAGATTAAGATTAGAATCCAATCAATTGATAGCAATCAATCCAACAATAATCCACAAATCCTCAAGAAAATTTAGCCGAAAATCCTATCCCCAAGCAAACTTACCTTAGCCGATCATCATCATCAAGCATAATCAACAAGGTTTTGAGCAATTACGATAGAAAATGGAGAAAGAAAAAGGGAGGGGAAGATGAAATACAACAACAAATAAGATCAAAATTGGGGGCTGAAAGTCGACTTCTCATTAAATGACCTAAAATGCATGAATATATATAAAAAAGGCCAAAGCGTCACTACGCTCCTCAACAGCGTCGCTACGTTCGACAAAGAAGTCGTAGAGTCACTGCACTCCTCAACAGCGTCGCTGCGCCTCTGTTAATGCTGGAGCGTCGCTGCAGGAATTCTTGCTCTCGGGTTGAGAGCATAAAGCATAGGGCTGCTGCGCTACTAGGGGTATTTTGGTCATTTTGACCCCTTCATTTGGTCTTTGATTCTGGAGCTCCGTTTGAAACCATTTTTGTACCAAATCGACCTCAATGGTTCGTCTCACTACCTTAATGCTCAAGTCTGAAAATTTCAAGAAATAACACTATAAAATTATAGAACAAGCCCGAATAAAGCTGAGAGAGATAACTGTTTTTAGAGCTATCAAATCACCCCCAACTTGATTCTTGATTGTCACCGAGCAAGGTAGAAATACACATATTCTTGCAATAACATGCTCGCTAGATTACACAGCTCATGACTCAAGTTTTAACAATTCTCAAGGTAGGTTTTCAATTACTTAGAAAATTTGATTGTAGACAATCAATTTGAGATGCAATTTAAAAACACCCTTGAAGTTAAATCATGCTTGAGTGAGTGCAAAACATCATCATTTTGACTCTAAGCATACTCGGAAAGGTTTTATCAAGCTTCTAGTTTGTTTTCCCTCTATTTTGACTCGGTTATTGGTTTTTAAGTTGCCCAAACTCAAGAAGGGTGCAATAGGTCTATAGGGTGCCTAACACACACACAACTTAAAAGTAAAGGGTATCATTTTACCTAGAGGTGATAACTTTCCCACACTCATTGTAGGGACTCCTACCCACTCTTTTCTCGCGGGCATCCTTAACTGATCACAACATAGGTAGCTCTTTTTCGCCCTTATGAATGCACTCACACACACCTTTTCCTTTTTTCTTTTTTTTTTTTAATTTATCTTTTTTCATTTTTTTTTCAATCACTTTTCTTTTTACTCCTTTGACATATAGAATTATTACTCTCTTTTACTCTCCTAGTCTAGCATTGCACTTATTTGAGGAAAATTACTCTCTAACCAAAAGTGGGTCCATTTTTAGGGTAAGTAGATAAGTGTTCCCTTAAGTAGTGTCTCTGGGACTTGAACAAAGGGCCCTACCCTCTCACTGGCCCAAAAGGGATTTCTGTTTAATGGTTGAACCATAAATAGGTTGTTCATTAGAGGAGCATTGGTACATAAGGATTTACAAGTGACCAGGGGTAAAACGGTAATTTGACCCAGCTGGTGTTACGAACACATGTGAATGACTAATTTGCTATTATTGGTCTATATCCATGGGCATAGAAATATATCTGCAGTGAAAAGAGTGCAGCTAGGGGTCTTTAGTGAAGTGTACCTAGTTAACGAATATTGATTAATGTGGTTAATGAGTTTAGCCGATTAATCTCATATAGTTGGAGCTTCTGATCTGTAGATCTATAAGGTTCCCTTGCTAGCTCACTATAGACCAACAAGGATCAACTATGTTCAAAGTTAAAAATTGAAATGTTCAAATTTATGAAGGAAAATATTAATTCTATTGAATACAATTAATTGCATGGTTTATTATAAATTTTATTTGAATGTGATTCAAATTAGAACAATTAATTTATTTGAATATGATTCAAATAATTAATTATTTATTTGGATAAAATCCATAAAAATAAATAGAGGGAGAATTAATTAATTAATTTGAATTGGATTCAAATTATTAATTATTTAATTTGGATGAGATCCAAATTAAACATTCTGCAAAAAATAGATAGAGGAAGAATTAATTAATTGATTTGAATTGACTTCAAATAATTAATTATTTAATTTGGATGAGATGCAAGTTAAAGATTCTGAAAAAAAAATAAATATTTAAATAAAATCTAAATATTTTAAACCATTTAATATGAGATTTATTTAGGTCGCTATTCTTTAATATTGGATATTATTAAATATTTTATTTAAAATCTCTGCAAAAGGGTTATCCTAATAGGTTTAGGAGTAACTCATAGAGTTTTATAGATAGGGCCCTTGGGAGCCTTCATAGAACACAATCTCTAAGAGAATAATTTCTACGATTACTCTAAAAATTTTCCTCTACTAATTCTCCCAATTTTCTTAGAAAAATTCTTAGAAAATTCTTCTTCCCATTCTTTCAAGAAGTGGTTTCCACAAACCAAATCCTTGCTAGAGTCATAGCGGAAAGATCTCTTGGAAAAGGAAAACTACAAGGAGAAGACTATTGGTTAAAGAATTATAGATTGGCAAAGGTATGATGCTTAACCTTTTATTTATTTTTTGTATTTTTAATTCTTTCAATAAATCAAAGAACACGATCACACGTTTCCTCCAAGATTCAATTCCCTTCAATTAGTATTAGAGCCAATCTTCGATTCTTGGTTTGAATTAAAAATCTTTTATGGTGGGTGTTTTAATTGTTCATATGAGATATATGAAGGTTTGCAAAATTGATTGTTTAGGCATATTTGGGCATTAGATTTTAAAGTTTTGGTTGGTTAGTTAATTAGAATTTGATTGTTAATTAATTAAACCATAAAAAGCATGTTATAGGGCTAATCATTAAAATTCATAATAGTTATAAAATTTATGATTAGTAACCGTCAGCCTATAATTAAGAATTACATGCAAACATAAGATCTTAGGAAATTGGTAAAATTGTTTAAAATTTAGACCTAAGATCACATTAACCCTAACAAGATTATAATTTTGTCTTACTTTGTTTTAAAATAGTTTTAAAATATGACTAAGTAGGACAAATAAGACTTTAGGTTATAAGGGAATTCTACCACTTCAGTTCTATCAAGATTGGGAGTATTTAAGTTGACAATTTACGGAACACCTCTTAATTGGGAACTGAATTGGAACCTGAGTTGAATTAACCTAAGGCCTATTAGTATGCATTGTCACTAGGTTAATTAAATCATTTAATTAACCTAGAACATTAGTGTAAAGACCTTTTATAAGAGTTGTAATAGACATAGACTTAGATAGATTGAGTTAGTGCTTGCACCACTTTAAGTGTTAACCACAAGTGTGCGGGTCAAGTTATAATATAAGACGGTAAAGTCCGAATATCGTTCCACTAGAGATCCAATTGTGAAGGTTTAAGTTACTTAGCTATTCTAGAGTTGAATCAATTTTATTTGAGGATTGGAATTAATATTGTGAATTATGGAAGATATAAACCAAATAAGGAAAGAAAAAAAGTGAGAAACACAAGAGTCAAAGAGAGTTCTAGGGTAATGAATCTTTGTTTATTTCATCATGCAATATTATAGATTTCATGGATTTTATTGTAATTCATATGCCTAAGTCTAGAAACTCAATTCCAAGTTATTTTCTCTAAAAAACAACTCTTTCTCTTGCAACTCAATTGATTGCTAATCTCTTGAAACCAATACAAGTTACATGGCATTAAGAATAGTCTTTAGCAACTTTTATTGTCAACCTAACTACTCTCGTGATAGATTAACAACAATTCATTGTTATAGATCAAGTTAAACATATAATCTCTCAATCATACATCTAACCTAACATGTGAAGATGGCTAATCCACAAGAATTAAACACAATAACAATGAAAACCATAATCATTCCAACAAAACCATGAAAGTCTACAAGATCAACATGAATTCATAAACAACTTATCAAAACCCTAAAACTAAAGAGTTTAGCCACTCATAGCTTGAAGCAACATATTTAAACAAAATAAACAAAGAAAGAGTGTAAAGAAAGGGAAACTCTATTGAAAAGAGGCTCTTGATTGAGGTAGCACTGTCACGATCTCCTTGGCTCTCACGTCGAAACTCGAATGTCACCACGACTATCTCGAACTCTTTTCCTCTTCCTTGTAACTAACTCACTCTTTGAACTCTTCTATGAACTCTCACTTAATTCTCTCCTTCTTGTGGCTCTTTAGGTGTGTAATTTCGTGCTCTGAATCGTTAGGGTTGTTGGAAACCCCCAAATTTATAGAGTCGGCCTCCCAAAAACTTACCAAAAATACATCAATTTTTATCTATGGAAACTGGTGCCGCGGCGCTATTGAATTTGTGCAGACGGCACCGCGCGTTGTTGGAGATCATCGCAGCGCTACGGCAGATTTTGCACAGCCCCTTCTCGGGTTTTAGCACGGCGCTACTCCAATTTTTGCCATATTGAGTTATTTTTTTCTTGTTTTCACCGTATTCTCGCTTGGTTTTGGTCTTTTGGTCTTTTCTTCTAATTTTCCTCATTTTAACTTGAAAACCACTAGCAAACAAGTGAGATCTAATATGAACTCCCATAATTTGAGAGAATAGAAAGCACTTTTCAAGTGCTTATCACTTAGCCGAATTTATCTAAGTTAAATAACCTTAAGATAAGGTAGGACATTTTAGTGGGAGGAAAATTACAAAACGAGATGTTTATATCAAGTTTTGCTCCTACGTTCCTTATTATTCACATTGTGAGATCCGTACTCGGCATCTTGATGCCTTGGGAGTGGCCTCCCTTCGGAAAGTGTTTGTATGATTCAATAACAAGGTGAATGAGAAAATATCTACAATAAATGGGAGCGGGACGCGTGTCAACGTATCCCTCGGTCTCCAATCCTAGGTCACACCGTAAGATTCTTATGATCCGCCTATGTGTCGTCCTAGAGCGACCATCCCTTTGGAGGGCTTGATCATAGGTTTCGAAACACCGTGAACTCCTGAAAAGGATAGGTTCACTTAGGTTAATTACCAACAATTGTCTTTCCTAACGGTAGCTTGTTGGTACGTACCTCTAGGATCTGAAAGTGGGAGGGTTACACTTAGAGGGATGAGATAACGAGTCCTTGACCAAACAATGGTGGCTAATGTCTATAGGAATATGAGTTATTTTTGCATTAAAATTAGTTGAGAATTGTCTCATTTCAAGGGAGGAGTGACTAATCACCCTTCGGTGGTTGTTGTTCTAAACCTTTGAAGCATCGTTGTAAAAACTAAATCATTAGTTTATTAGGATTTCTTTGATTGCTTGTTTTTGCTGAATTGATTATATTAGTTGCAATTTTGTTTGCTTATGTAATGGGTTAAAGCAAAGATAACTAAAACGGTTAATTGTTTATAATTCAGCATGTCTTCCTCAATCGTTGCACTGCTTAAAAATGAAAAACTAACGGGTGAAAACTACGCAACGTGAAAATTTAACCTGAATACGATTCTGGTTATAGATGATTTACGGTTTGTCTTAACGGAGGAGTGTCCTCCTATCCCCGCTCGTAATGCATCTCAATCTGTTAGGGATGCAGATGACCGTTGGACAAAGGCCAATGAAAAGGCCCGAGTCTATATCTTGGCAAGTTTGTCTGACGTACTCAACAACAACATGAGGCCATGATGAATACATGACAGATCATAAAGTCCCTTCAGGAAATGTTTGGACAACCATCCTCACAAATCCGGCACCAGGCCCTCAAGTACGTTTATAATGCACGTATGAAAGAAGGCCAATCGGTGAGACAATATGTTATTGACCTGATAGTCCAATTCAAAATTGCTGAAATGAACAGTGCGGTCATTGACGAGAAGACTCAGGTGTCTTTATTCTAAAATATCTTTCGAAGAGCTTTCTCCAATTCTACAATAATGCGGTTATGAATAAAATTGTGTACACCATGACAACCCTCCTGAATGAGTTACAGACTTATCAATCTCCTATGAAAAATAAGACACCGATCGATGGAGAGGCAAATGTTGCCCATTTCAAGAAGTTTCACAAAGGTTCATCGTTTGGAACTAAGTTTGTTCCCTCATCTTCTGATTCTAAGAAGATCTAGAAAAAGAAAGGAGGAAAGGGAAAGGCTCCCGCTGCTGGGAAAAACAAGGGTAAGGCCAAGGTGGCTGAGAAGGGCAAGTGCTTCCACTGCAATGTGGATGGTCATTGGAAACACAATTGCCCTAAGTACCTTGCTTAGAAGAAGAAGGAAAAAGCAGGTAAATATGATTTACTTGTTTTAGAAACTTGTTTGGTGGAAAATGACTATAATGCTTGGATACGTGATTCAGGTGTCACTAATCACGTTTGCTCTTCTTTATAGGGAATTAGTTCCTTCCAGCAGCTCGAGGAGTGTGAAATGACGCTCAAGGTTGGAACAGGAGACGCCATTTTAGCTCATGCAGTGGGAGCTGCAAAGTTGTTTTTTGGAAATAGATTTTTATTTTTAGAAAACCTATCTATAGTTCCTAAAATAAAAAAGAACTTCGTATCTATTTCCTGTTTAATTGAACAATTGTACTCAGTTATTTTTTCTATTAATGAAGCATTCATTTTGAAAAATGGTGTACGCATTTGTTCTGCTAAATTAGAAAACAACTTATATGTGTTAAGACCAACTGAAGCAAAAGCACTTTCAAATCATGAGATGTTTAAAATTGCTAATACTCAAACTAAAAGGCAAAGAATTTCTCTCAGTAACAATAGTACTTATCTTTGGCATTTGAGATTAGGTCACATAAATCTCGATAGGATCGGGAGATTGGTAAAGGATGAACTTTTAAATGAGTTAGAAGATAATTCATTACCTCCATGTGAATCTTGTCTTGAAGGTAAAAATGACTAAAAGGCTTTCTAATGGAAAAGGTTATAAAGCCAAAGAACCTTTAGAACTCATACATTCGGATGTTTGTGGTCCAATGAATATAAAAGCTCGATGAGGGTACGAATACTTCATCTCTTTTATAGATGATTATTCGAGGTATGATTACTTATACCTAATGGAACATAAGTCTGAAGCACTTGAAAAGTTCAAGGAGTATAAGGTAGAAGTTGAAAATCTGTTAGGTAAAACAATTAAAACGCTTCGATCTAATAAAGGTGGAGAGCACATGGATTTAAGATTCCAAGATTACTTGATAGAGCATGGAATCCAATCCCAACTCTCAGTACCTGGTACACCTTAACAGAACAGTGTATCAGAAAGGAGAAATAGAACCTTGTTTGACATGGTTCATTCTATGATGAGCTATGCTCAATTGCCTAGCTCGTTTTAGGGATATGCAGTATAGACTATAGTTCATATCTTGAACAATGTTCCCTTGAAGAGTGTTTCTGAAACGCCTTTCGAGTTATGGAGGGGACATAAACCTAGTTTGTGCTACTTTAGAATCTGGGGTTGTCCTACACATGTGCTATTGACCAATCCTAAGAAATTGGAACCTTATTCAAGATTATGCCAATTTGTTGGTTACCCTAAGGAAACGAGAGGTGGTCTTTTCTTCGACCCACAAGAAAACAAAGTGTTTGTATCGACAAACGCTACATTCTTGGAAGAAGACCACATAAGGGATCACAAACCATGAAGCAAAATAGTATTAAATAAAGCTACTGGAAAGCCAACAAGAGTTGTTGATGAGATTGGTCCTTCATCAAGAGTTAATGAAGAAGCTAGTACTTTTGGTCAGTCTCGTCCTTCTCAATCGTTGGGAATGCCTCGACGTAGTGGAGGGTTGTATCACAACCTAATTATTACTTGGGTTTAACTGAAACTCAGATCGTTGTGCCAGACAATGGTGTTGAGGATCCATTGTCCTATAAACAGGCAATAAATGACGTAGACAAGGACCAGATCAAAGCCATGGATCTTGAAATGGAGTCTATGTACTTCAATTTATTATGGGAACTTGTAGATCCACATGAAAGGGTTAAACCCATAGGGTGTAAATAGATCTATAAACGAAAGAGAGATGTAGCTGGGAAGGTACAAACCTTCAAAGCTAGACTTGTAGCAAAAGGTTACACCCAAATGGAAGGAGTTGACTATGAGGAAACTTTTTCTCCTATTGTTATGCTTAGGTCTATAAGAATTCTCTTATCCATAGCCTCATATTATGACTATGAAATTTGGCAAATGGATGTCAAGATTGCTTTTCTGAATGGCAATCTTGAAGAGAGCATCTTCATGTCTCAGCCCGAGGGGTTCATAACCCAAGGTTAGGAGCAAAAAGTTTCCAAGCTAAATCGATCCATTTATGGGTTGAAACAAGCATCCAAATCTTTGAATATTAGGTTAGATACTGCGATCAAATCTTTTGGTTTTGAACAAAATGTTGATGAGCCTTGTGTGTACAAGAAAATTATCAAAAGTAAAGTAGCTTTCTTAATACTTTATGTGGACGACATCCTACTCATTGGGAATGATGTAGGATATCTTACTGATGTTAAAAATTGGCTGGCAGCCCAATTCCAAATGAAAGATTTGGAAGAGGCGCAGTATGTACTTGGGATCCAAATCATTAGGGATCGCAAAAACAGAACACTAGCCATGTCTCAAGCAACTTATATCGACAAAATGTTGACTCAATATTCGATGCAAAACTCTAAGAAGGGTTTATTACCTTTCAGGCACAAGGTCATTTATCTAAGGAACAGTGTCCTAAGACACCTCAAGAGATTGAGGATATGAGACATATTCCCTATGCCTCGGCTGTGGGCAGCTTAATGTATGTTATGCACTAAACTAGACATTTGTTATGTAGTGGGAATAGTCAGTAGGTACCAGTCCAATCTAGGGTTAGACCGCTGATGTGGTTAAGAACATCTTCAAGTATCTTAGGAGAACGAGAGACTACAAGCTGGTGTATCCCGTAAGGATTTGACCGACTCTGATTTTCAAACTGACAAGGATTCTAGGAAATCCACGTCAAGATCGGTGTTCACCTTAAACGAAGGAGCTGTAGTATGGCATAGCATCAAACGATGATGCATTGTAGACTCTACTATTGAGGCTGAGTATGTAGCTGCTTTTGAAGCAGCAAAGAAAGCAGTCTGGCTCAGAAAGTTCCTAAATGATTTGGAAATCGTTTCAAACATGGAATTTCACATCATGTTATACTGAGACAATAATGAGGCAGTAGCCAACTCTAAAGAGCCTTGCAGCCACAAACGAGGAAAGCATATTGAGAGGAAGTATCACCTGATACGAGAGATTGCGCAACGAGGAGATGTGATCGTCACAAAAATCGCTTCAGATCATAACATTGTTGATCCATTTACGAAGGCTCTCTCGGCTGAAGTGTTCGACGGTCATTTAGAAAGTCTAGGTCTGCGAGATATATACATCGTGTAATCTAGGGAAAGTGGGAGATGTGTAATGGGTATATGGATGCCCTAGTTTATTGTATTTACATACTTACCATTCTCACTTCTCTTTATGTACAACCCATTAGAGTTTTAGTTCAAGTGGGAGTTTGTTGGGTTTTATGCTCAAAAACTTGTAGATTGTAAATGTAATAATTTGACCATAATTAAATCATTAATAAAGAGTTAGTGATGTGTTACTTCAATAAGCATTATTGATTGTTTTTGTTTGTTTTGTCTTAATAACCCTAAATCCAATAAACTAGCATCCTAGGCTGTTTTATAAGTCTTGAACAGTTTGCGAGGACATATGGAGATCAATGTTCAAGATATAGTCTAAAGGGTCTATAGTATAGGGATAAGGCTGGGAACCTTATCCTGGTGACACTATAGATACGACCCACTTTGTATTTGATACAAACGCAATGATCTAACACGTTTGTCTAGGTGACATGCAAGTGGGGGTATCTTATCCAATGAGTTTGCATAAGACCACACCACGAAATAGTAATCACTAGATGTAACTCTGTTGACTAATTAAGTTTCTATTTAAATATGATGACCTAGGCAACTTAGTCTCAATCCTAAGTATATTATGAACTCTTATCCACGAGGAATTGTCCTTTGATTTGTATGGGTGAGAGTGGTTGTTTTCCGACTCAATATGCCTACCATCTTAGGGACTAGACCGAGTGGGGAGCTGGGGACATAATTATACAAGATGAAATTCACTCATTTCCATTTTTAAGGTAAGTAGATAAGTGTCCCATTAAGGGGTGTCTCTGGGAATTGAACAAAGGGCCCTACCCTCTCATTGGCCCGAGAGGGGTTTCTGTTTAATGTTTGGACCATAAACAGGTTGTTCATTAGAATAGTACTAGTACTTAAGGATTTAGAAGTAACTTAGGGATAAAATGGTAATTTGACTCAGCTGGGGTTACGAACACTTGTGAATGACTAATTTGCTATTATTGGTCTATATCCATGGACACAAAAATATATCTGCAGTGAGAAGAGTGCAGCTGTGGGTCTTTAGTGGATTGTACCCACAGTTAACGAATATTGATTAATATGGTTAATGAGTTTAGCCGATTAATCTCATATCGTTGGAGCTTCTAATCTGTAGGTCCATAAGGTCCCTTTGCTAGCTTAATACAAACCAACAAGAATCAACTATGTTTAAAGAAAAAATTTTAAATGTTCAAATATATGAAGAAAAATATTAATTGTATTCAATACAATTAATTGCATGATTTATTATAAATTTTATTTGAATATGATTCAAATTATAACTTTATAATATGGAGAATTAATTTATTTGAATATGATTCAAGTAAATAATTATTTATTTAGATAAAATCCATAAAAATAAATAGAGGGATAATTAATTAATTAATTTGAATTAGATTCAAATAATTAATTATTTAATTTGGATGAGATCTAAATTAAACATTATGCAGAAAATAGATAGATGGAGAATTAATTAATTGATCTGAGTTGGATTCAAATAATTAATTATGAGATCCAAATTAAAGATTCTGCAAAAAAATAAATATTTAAATAAATCAAAGAACGCGATCACACGCTTTCGTCGGGATTCAATAACTCGAAGAATTTTCTTAGAAAAATTTAGAGAATTTGTAAAAGAAGATTTTTAGAGTAATCGTAGAAATTATTGTTGTAGAGAGTGTTCTATGAAGGCTCCCAAGGGCCCTATTTAAAGACGTCTATGGGTTACTCTTAATCCTATTAGAATAAACCATTTGCAAAGATTTTAAATTAAATATTTAATAATATCCAATATTAATAAATATCTACCCAAATAATATTTCATATTAAATGGTTTAAAATATTTAAATCTTATTCAAATATGTTTAAAAAAAAATTTAGATCTCATCCAAATTAAATAATTAATTATTTGAAACCAATTCAAATCAATTAATTAATTCGCCCTCTATCTATTTTCTGTAAAATGTTTAATTTGGATCTCATACAAATTAAATAATTAATTATTTGCATCCAATTCAAATTAATTAATTAATTCTCTCTCTATTTATTTATATGGATTTTATCCAAATAAATAATTAATTATTTGAATCATATTCAAATAAATTCATTCTCCATATTATAAAGTTATAATTTGAATCACATTCAAATAAAATTTATAATAAACCATGCAATTAATTGTATGCATTACAATTAATATTTTTCCTCATAAATTTGAACATTTCAAATTGTTCTTTCAGCATAGTTGATCTTTGTTGGTCCGTAGTGAGCTAGCAAGGGGACTTTTAGACCTATAGATTAGAAGCTCCAACGATATGAGATTAATTGGCTAAACTCATTAACCATATTAATCAATATTCGTTAACTGTGGGTACCATCCACTAAAAACCAACAGCTGCACTCTTCTCACTGCAGATATATTTCTGTTTCCATGGATATAGACCAATAATAGTAAATCAGTCCTTCACAAGTGTTCGTAACCCCACTTGAGTCAAATTACCGTTTTACCCCTAAGTTATTTCTAAATCTTTAATTACCCGTGCTTCTCTAATGAACAACCTATATATGGTCCAACTATTAAATAGAAACCCTTCTCGGGCTAGTGAAAGGGTAGGACCCTTTATTCAAGTCACGAAGACACCACTTAAAGGAACACTTATCTACCTATCCTAAAAATGGGAATGAGTGAATTCCATCTTGTATAATTATATCCCCAATTCCCCCACTCAGTCTTGCCCTCAAGATGGTAGGCATATTGAGTCAGCAAACAGCCACTCTCACCTATACAAATCAAAGAACAATTCCTCATGGACAGGAGTTCATAATATACTTAAGATTAAGACTAAGTTGCCTAGGTCATCCTATTTAAATAGAAACCTAACTAGTCAACAAAGTTATATCTAGTGATTACTATTTCGTGGTCCGGTCTTATGTAAACTCATTGCATAGGATACCTCCATTTGCATGTCACCTACATGAACATGTTAGATCATTTCATTTGTATTAAATACAGAGTGGGTCGTATCCATAGTGTCACCAAGATAAGGTACCCAGCCTTATCCCTATACTATAGACTCTTTAGACTGTATCTTGAACATTGATCTCCATATGTCCCCACATACAATTCAAGACTCATAAAACAGCCTAGAATGTTAGTTTATTGGATTTATGGTTATTAAGACAAAACACTTATTGAAGTAACACATTAATAACTATTTATTAATGATTTAATTACGATCAAATTATTACATTTACAATCTGTGAGGTTTAGGGCATAAAACCCAACACTAAGAACCCGTGGATGGCCTGGAATTACCCTTAAACCAGCAACCTCTCGAAATTATCAAAAACTTTAAACCAGTCACTTCCACCTATAATCTCCCCATTTTCCTTCACATTTAGCTCGAGCATCCTTCACACAATTTGTTAAAAAATGAACTAACGTGCTAACTCCAAAATGTCAGCTCCAAACTCGATCTCTACAACTCGATACCCTTCAAACACAACTTGTCCAAATTTGCGTGAATTTCATACTAACTTCGAACTATCTTTGATTTTCACCATTTTTTCCTTCAAAATTCCATTCAAATCACTTAGGTCTTCACCTTCCTTCTCCCTCTTGGTGCTTAGCTGAAGAAGAACAATTTTTTTGCTTTGGAGGAAATGAGAAGTCAACACATGAACAATGGAAAAAAAAAATTGATTTTCCCTTCATTTTATCTCCACCACCGCCGCCTAAACCGAATGATTTCCCTTTTTGTTCTTTTTTCATTTTCTTCTTTTTTCTTAATTTCTCTCACTTCTTTGAATATTAATTCTAATAATAAAAATGTAATAATAATAATGATGATGATAATTCTTGATAATTTCAATCAACCTTGATCGAATTGGTGGCAATCCACTCAGGTCTTTTACATTCTCTCAATTGGCATGTCAAAATGAATCCCAAACTTAGTCTTTCACATAAGAGTTTAGAGTTAAACATTAGGGCTTACACTTATAATAATGAATCTTTATTAATCTTTCATAGAAATAGTTAGGTTAATAATGAAAGTTACTAAAGACAAAACCTAATGCAATGTGACTAAACTTGGTTTCAAGAAGTTAGTAATCAATTAATTTGCATGAGAAAATATTGTTTTTGTTAGGAAATAACCTGGACTACAGTTTCTAGACTTAGGCATATGATTTGCAATTAATTTCATGAAACCCTAGAACATTGCATAACAAATTAAATAAGGAATCAATACCCTAGAGCACTCTTTGACTCTTGATTTTTCAAACTTTACTTGCTTTCTTTATTGTTTTTAAGATTTTCACAACAAAACTCGCTTTTAAATCCTCAAATAAAATTGATTTAACTCTAGAATAGCTAGATAAATCTAAACCTAAATTTGATCCTCATTGGAAAGATACTCTGTCTTGAACCATTTTATAGTATTACTTGACCCGTGCACTTGCGGCATGCATTACTCTAACACTATCATCTTTGCATCACTCTAATCTAATCTCATTGCAATTTTAATTTTTATGCAGTTTATTATTTTTAGCAAACAAACAAACAAACAAACCCCCACTTTGGTTACCTAGAAAGTTTAAGTACCTAATTAGAGAAGTGCAACAGTTCCTTAAGGTTCGATCCGTACAATCGCTATCACTAACTGAATAGGAACGAATAATTATTTGACAGTCAAGGCTTGGAGAAGTTTTGCGTACCAATTGTCATGGTGTATTTTGTGGTTGAACTCTATTGGATAGACGATGTGCTCCGGTGAAGTGGGACTTAGCCTAGAAAGGAGTAACACGGATGGATGACTATTTGAGAGGAGACTTGACCTTTGTTCGAGGGAAGGATTATTGGCAATGCGACCAAAGTCTCACATTGGCTAGATTATAAGGAAATAATCATGAGTATATAAGTGAGAACAACTATCTCCATTAGTATGAGACTTTTTGGGGTGAAACCAAAAGCAAAGTCATGAGGGTTTAGGCCCAAAGTGGATAATATCATACTATTGTGGACATATTTTCAAGAGTCATAGTCCCTATCACCTTTGAGAATGCTGCATTCAATCTGACATAAAAAAAATGCATGCATAAAAATCAAATAAAACATGAATTTATCCACTTAAAGTTCTCATTTTTAGAACTTAGTCATCGTACCATATTCAAGAGACTTTTGTTCAATCAAGCTTTGTTTTTATACATCAAAACAAATAAGAAATGCAAATTTCTCACAAAATGCTCAGATTTAGTAGCTAAATAATCCTTTTGTTAAAAAAAAAAAAAAAAAAAAAAAACTAAATAATCCTAAAAATTAGAATTATCACATGCTTAAAACCTTTAAAAGACCTCTATTTATGCCACATCATCCATACACTTATTTATTTAAGGGTCGACTAACGGCCAAGTAGACTAAAGAGCCATTTAAACTTATTTCTCAAACCTCAATGACTCACTTTTAAAACCTTAGGAGCAAATATACAAACAACCTTAGAATCTCAAGGACCAAAAGTATATTTTATTGTCCTTGATTTTATTCACACATTTATTTATCTACTTTTGCTCCCTTCATCAAATTACTAGATGATGTAGACAAGATCGTTTTTTTTTTTTCATGAGTTTCCATGAATAAATAGGTGGTTTATGATCTAGCACTTCAAAATTATAAACTTCTCGGCCGGGAGATGAATTGTTGTTTCTTATCACTTGAACGAGAAGAGTGCACAAGTTTTAAATGTACATTTATTTAATTAACTGCCAACTAACGCAGTCTAATGGGGCATCAATGAATGAGATAGTGAACTCCAATGGGTTATAAAGTTCTAGGGATTGTGAACTTTTGAAGCCTATAGCATAATAAATTTATTATTATTATTTTTTTTGGTACAATTAAGGGAAGAAAGATTCGAACCACAAACCTCGTGGTTACTAATATACTCATATGTCAATTGAGCTAAGTTAGATTTGACGATGTGTAAGGAGTTGATAAGATATAAAAATGACATTGTTTAGCAATGGGACCCACAAACTTCTTGGGGCAAACAAAGAGTTGAGTTCACAATTGCTACTTTCCAACTTCTTGGTACAAATAAACCGTACAAGTTTGATGAATTAATAGGTTGTTTATGAACTACACAAAAAATATGTTAATCTGCTCACACATGAGTATTTGATTAGGGAAAGTATTACAAAATTTCAACCAAAGGTTTTTCTATATAATTTTGAGAGGAAAAAAAAAAATGGAAGAAAAGAGTTATTTAGTGAAATTAAAGTGAAAGGGAGATGTGCGAGAGTACTTTAATTCTTTTAAGTAAATTTATTCTTTGATGCTGTTCTCTTCAATGTTAAGGCAAACTACAAGTTCCTCAAATTTTAGTTCCTTGTGTTTATGTTTGAGATAATTTCTGAAATCTCTTCATGAGAGTGGCAATTTTTCAATGATCTTTCGTATCTGAAATAATTCACTCAAAGACATATTATCAATGTGTATATCAGGAAGAATTACTTGGATATTTTTAACCCGACTCATCCCATTTTTCAATCCACCATTTTGCAGTAAAAAATTGGTTGACTATGACTTTTTTTGAATCAGCAACTTCTCCTTTATATTTTTTTCTCCATCGACTTCCAAAGATTATTTGTTGAATCTACACTACTATACACATTGTAAAGTGTGTTGTCCAAACATTTTAAAATATATGTAATGTTCCAAGTTTAGGATGGGCACATGAATGAATCAAGATCACATCTGAATGAGAAGTATGATTAAGAAGGCTTATAAGAATTGAAAATCACTACATATACCAAAAGGTACATCTTCCTTTTCAGTGACTCAATTATAGAAACTTCAAAGTTAAACGTGCTTGGCTTGGAGAAATTCTATGTTGGGTGATCTATTGGAAATTTTCTTATGAAGTATGTGAGTGAGGACGATACAAACCTTGCTAGGTTGCAAGAGATATAGGAGAATATGGGCGCCATCAATTGCCAAATCTTGGACTTGGGGCGTTACAATATAATTCTTGTAAAGATATTTTGCAAGTTTCCATGCATCAAATGCAAGTTGTTTTTCTTTGCTAGCTTCTCCCTCCCATAAAAAAAGACATGCTCTTTAAGAAATTTTGCCAAATTAAAAGTGGTGAGATAACACGTCTTTTGTTGCCAACTTTTGAAACTGAACAATACCAAAATTTTCACATTTCTTTCTATGGTTAACACCACCAGCGAGAACATAATTAAAATTATATGAAGTCGTCTCTTATAAAACAAAATAAAAGAAAGTAAGAAAATTAGTAAGAGCCTGTTTGGTAGACAATTATGTGTGTGTATATATATTGTTACATTTTCAATATTTAACAACTTTCTTTTGATGTTTTACTTGAGTTAAAGAAAGAGAGTTTAATGCACTTGATTTGTTACTTAAATAGGAAAGTTTAAACACACTTGAATTTAGATGTTATTTATTATAAATATTAAAAATCATGATCTAGATTTGAGTATAAATAGTGGTAGCATCTTTCCATACACAACTTCAACAACAAAAAAAAAAAAATATATATATATATATATATATATATTATATCTTTCTCCCTTATATTTCTGTCATTAGCTCTTTAAGAGCAATTGACCAAAAGAAGGGTATTCTTAGTTGTGGAGCTTTGAGCTCAACCTTCTAATGTAAAGTGATTTAAGATGCACAACGTTTCAGTTGAGTTGTTGTATTTAGGCCAGATAATATCTACTGCACCAGTGGTTGATATAAAGAAAGTTAATACAAATTGCAATGGGCTTGAATCTCCTTAAAGAGAGCGAGATATCCACACCTCAACCTAATCTTTTACATATTTGTTTCTCAATATTCACTCTATTTCCGTATGTTATTTGTAATTCCCCCATCATTTTAAGGAGATTCAAAGATGGGGTCTACTTTTGAGAAATCAAATGAGAATGTCGGAGATCTCAATAAGGCATTCCGATTTAAGGGAGCACACTTTAAAAGATAGAAGGAGAAAGTGTTGTTCTACCTTAATCTTCTCAAAGTGGCCTATGTCCTCACAAAAAAGAACCCAAAGAAGATTGATACTGAAAATATGGACCTTAAAGAGTATATGGGACACCAAGAGGAAATTGAAAGTATGAGAAAGATGAGTCTAGTTGTCAGTATTATATTTTAAATTGTCTTGTTGATCATTTTTATGACTATTATGATACTACTTTCACGTCTGCTAAGAAAATATGGAAAGCCTTGCAAAATAAATATGATACTGAAGAAGCAGGCACGAAAAAATATGTTGCAAGTCGATTCTTTCGCTTTCAATAGTGGATGAAAAATGATAGAGAAAGCACAAGACTTTAAGATGATAGTGGCTAAGGTAGCATCTGAAGGAATTAAGATTGGAGACAATCTTATTGTTGCCAGCATAATTGATAAACTTCCACCATCAAAAAGAGAATTTTAGAAAAATATGCGTCATAAGCAAAAGGAAATCTCACATAAGCACAAGACATTAGTTACTTGCATTTGTGTAGATGAAGAGGCAAATGGGCAAGATGCTTTAGTTTAAGAAGGCAATGAAAATCTCACAAAAGTAAATCTAGTCTCTTCTAATGATAATTTATCTAATGTTCAAATTTCTAAAAATAGTCTTTTAAAGCCAAAGAAGAATAAATCTCACTTTTCTAATAATAAGAGATATCTAAACCAAGTGAATAACAACCAAACACATTCTCAACACTCCAAAGGATTTTGTTTTGTTTGTGGCAAAAGTGGGCATATTGCTCGAATTTGCAAATTTTGGGAACAAGAATTTGTGCCTCGTGCTAATGTTACCGAAGAGCCATTTCTGGATATGATAGGTAATATATATGGTTCAAAGTGTTGAAGGATGACGGGTTGATTCTAGAGGCAATAGACATGTTTGTTATGACAAAAATTGGTTCAAAGTTTATACTCTTTTTGAGGAGCCTAAAATAATAATGCTTGGTGATTTTTGTACCACCCAAATTTTGGGAACTGGTGAGGTTGAATTAAAATTAACCTCTAGAAGGGTTTTAATTTTGAAACATGTGCTTTACACACCCTCCATGAGGAAGAATTTAATGTCAAGTTATCTACTTAATAAAACTAGCTTTAAACAGACTATGGAATTTGAACCGTATGCGATAACAAAAAAAGAGAATTTTATTGGAAAAGGTTATGTCTGTGATAGAATGTTCAAATTGAACATTGAAAATATCAATAAAGCATCTACTAGTTTGGTTTATATGTTCTCTTGTTTAAATTTTTGGCATGCTTGATTATGTTATACAAATAGTAAATATGTGGGGATAATGAGTCGTTGTGGATTAGTTCCTAGTTGAAAAAACAATTTTGAGAAATATGAAATATGCAGCAAAGCGAAGATTATAAAAGAACCTCATAAAAGTGTGAGAGAAATACCAAATTATTAAAATTAATTCATATTGATTTGTGTGAATTTGAAGAAATTTTAACTAGAGAAGAAATAAATATTTTATCACTTTTATCAATGATTTTTCAAAATAAACTCATGTTTATTTATTAAAAAAGAAAAGTGATGCTTTTGAGAATTTAAAAAAAAATTCTCCTCGAAGTTGAAAATCAATTAGAAGTGATAGAGGTTGAGAATATGAATCATTTGAATTCAATTCATATGTTGAATCATTAGAAGTAATTCATGAGACTACTCTCCCATATTCACCTACTTCTAATGGAGTAGCAGAGAGGAAAAATAGAACCTTAATTGGTTTGACCAATGTCATGTTACTAGAATCAGGTGCATTTTTGTAATCTTTGGGATGAAGCGGTTTTGACTGCTTGTCATGTGTTAAATAAAGTGCCACATAAAAAGACAAAAATTACATATTTTCAATTATGGAAAGTGTATAAGCCAAATTTGGGATATCTAAGAGTTTGGAGATGTTTAGCTTTTGTAAGGCTAGCAGATCTTAAAAGACCAAAATTAGGGTCTAATGGTATCACTTCTATTTTTCTTGGACATGTAATTAGTAGTACAACCTATACATTTCTTGATATTAAGCATAATGTAATTTTTGAATCGAGCAATGCTATTTTTCATGAAAAACAATTTCCATTCAATTCAAGAAATAGTGGGGTCAAAGTAGTGAACAACCTTCAAAGTTTGGTTCCTCTACTCCTAGTGATAGTAGTGACAACAATTCTCTAGTTGAATTGAGAAGGAAAGAGCTAGAATTGTGAAATAATTTGGTCTTAATTTTTGTATTAATGTTCAGGAGACACTAATTTCTTTGAAAAAAGCTTTATCATCTCTGGATGTAATTTTTTGGAAAGAGGCTGTAAATGATGAGATAGAATCACTAGTTTCTAATAAAACTTGGAAATTAGTTAATTTAACACTAGGTTGTAAAACTATTGGGTGTAAATGAGTCCTAAGGAAAAAGCTCAACCAAATGGTAGTATAGACAAGTATAAAGCTAGACTTGTTGCAAAAGATTTTAAACAAAAAGAAGATTTAGACTATTTTTATACCTTTTGTCCGGTTACGAGAATCAAGTCCATTAGATTGTTAATTGCAATTGCTACAATTTTTTATATGAGTATTCATCAAATGAATGTGAAAATAGCTTTTCTAAATGGTGATTTAGAAGAAGAAATTTATACGGACCAACCTAAAGTTTTATAGAGTCTAAACAAGAGAACAAAGTGTGTAAGCTTATTAAATCCCTATATGGCTTAAAACAAGCTCGAAAGCAGTGACATACAAAATTTGATTCTTGCATGCTACATAATGGTTATAAACCAATGAATGTGATAAATGCATCTATCATAAATCATGGAAAGATTATCATGTTATTATTAGCCTTTATGTTGATGATTTACTAATCTTTGGCTTAAATATATTTTTATAAAAAAAAAAATTGTTGAGCAATTATTTTGATATGAAAGATCTTGGTGAGACTAATTTTATTTCAGGTATGAAAATAACAGAAACACTAGATGGATTTCTTCTTGACCAATCACATTATATTGAGAAAATACTAAAAAACTACAATTATTTTGATTGTAAACATGTGTCTACTCCATTTGATTCAATCACTTATTTCTTATTGAAAATGAAAGTGATGTAATTAATCAAAAGAAGTATGCTAGTGTGATTAGTATCCTACGCTATGCAACAGATTGTACTAGACCTAACATTTGCATATGCAGTAGGAGTTCTTGGCAGGTTTACAAGTAAGCAAGGTAAAAAGCATTGGCATGCTCCGATCGTGTTATGAAATATTTATTGGTAATGAAAGATCATTGCCTACTTTGTAAGAAATATCATGTTGTTATTGAAGGATTTTCTGATTATAACTGGAATACATTGACAGGTGATTCTCTAGCTACTACAGGGTATATTTTTACCTTGGGAAGTGTTATTTGTTGGAAGTCTAAAAGATAAATGATTATTACCAACTCTACTATGGAAGAAGAGCTTTTTACTTTAGCTTCAACTAGTGAGGAAGCAAGTAGGCTAAGAGATTTATTATATGAAATTCCGATGTGGGAGAAATCAATACCTCCTATGTTCATAAATTGTGATAGCACTACCACAATTGGTAGAGTAACAATTCGTATTTATGACGATAAATCCAGACATATAAGACGAAAGCAAAGTACCATGATATCTTATTGAATAATGGGATCATTAATGTGAGTTATATTAAATCTTGTGATAATCTTGCAAATCCATTAACCAAGGTTCTAACTAGATAAAGGGTTTGGAACACATCAAGGAGATGGGGATGAAGCCTTTATAATTGTCATGAACCATATATAAGGATAGCCACCTAGTGATTAGAGATCCTAAGAACTAGGTTCAAAGGGAAAAACAAATTATAAGGTGTGAGTGCATTATCCTATAACAAAGTGGAGGGTTGAATTTTCAAATAAACTCTTAATAAAATATGTAGCTCTTATTAGTAGGATCGTTATGTTACAGGAGCACCCTTGACAAATTTTACCTATATGAGTATGAGAATGAGGTCCATCTCTATGAGAATATAAGGGTTGTTCTCAAATATACTCATGAAATACTAGATCAGCATAAGGCCTTAAAGTGCTAACCAATAAAATTCATGTCAACACCTAGATAATTATGAGTGGATGATAAGTTTTCTATTTCCCTTTACCATTATAGTTCAAGTTAGAGACCACTACTAATGCTGGAATAGAGATTATTATTTCACTAGTAAAGGTTCTATGTAGAGTCACATCTTTATAATGCATAATTATCTTTCTTTGGCCAATATTCTTTTGATGCTTATTTTAAATATTAAAAATGAGTGGGGGAATGTTGTTACATTTTCAATATTTAGCAACTTTCTTTTGGAGATTTAATTGAGTTAAAGAAAGAGAGTTTAAAGTACTTGATTTGTTTACATAAATATAAAGTTTAAATGCACTTGAATTAATATTATTTATTATGAACATTAAAAATCAAGATCTATATTTGAGTATAAATAGTAGTAGCATCTTTCCCTCAAGATATACAACTTCAACAACAATAAAAATTATACCTTTGTCTCTTATTTTTCTCTCATTAGGTCTTTAAGAGAAACTGGCAAAAAAAATGGTGTTCTTAGTTATGGAGCTTTAAGCTCAACCTTTCAGTATAGAGTGGTTTGAGCTACACAACCTTTCAATTGGATTGTTATATTTTGTTACACTAGTGGTTGATATAAAGAAAGTCAACATAAACTGTAGAGAGATCCGCACCTCCACCTAATTGTTTAAGTGTTTGTTTCTCAATATTTACTCCATTTTCCTTTGTTATTTGTAATTCTCCGAACAATATATATATAACTTCTTGTAGTCTCTAACCTGGATCATTATTACCATGCATATAGTTTTTTGTTTTAAAAAAGTGGATCATTTAATAAAAATTTCTAAACAAACAAAGCATCAGTGAAATAATTTTTTATCTTGTCAAAAGAAAGTTTAGTTCTAAATCTTTAAAAATATTTAAAAGTAAGATTTATCAAATGAGAGCAAAACTCCTAATAATGTTGGGTTTTATGCCCTAAAACTCGTAGATTGTAAATGTAATTATTTGACTATCATGAAATTATTAATAAAGAGTTGTTGATGTGTTACTTCAATAAGTGTTATTGAGTGTTTTTGTTTGTTTTATCTTAATAACCTTAAAGCTAATAAACTAACATCCTTGGTTGTTTTATAAGTCTTGAACTGTATGTGGGGACATACAAAGATCAATGTTCAAGATACAGTCTAAAGAGTCTATAGTATAGGGATAAGGCTAGGTACCTTCAATGTTCATGAAGGTGATATGCACGTGGAGATATCCTATGCAATGAGTTTGCATAAGACCGGACCATGAAAGAGTGATCACTAGATGTAACTCCATTGACTAGTTAGGTTTCTATTTTAATAGGATGATCTAGGCAACGTAGTCTTAATCCTGAGTATATTATGAACTCCTATCCACGAGGGATTGTCTTTTGATTTGTATGGGTGAGAGTGGCCGTTTGTCGACTCAATATGCCTACCATCTTGGGCACAAGATCGAGTGGGGAGCTAGGGATATAATTATACAAGATGGAATTCATTCATTTCTATCTTTAGGGTAAGAAGATAAGTGTTCTTTTAAGTGGTGTCTCCGGGACTTGAACAAATGGTTCTACTCTCTCATTAACCTAAGTGGGGATCTATTTAATGGTTGGACCATAAATAGGTTTCTGTAGGTCCATTAGGTCCCCCTTCCTAGCTCGTAAAGAGTGATGAGACATTGTAATATAAAGTTCATTTTGAACTTATAATATAAATTTAATTTGGGATATGATACAAAATTAATTTTTTAGAGAATTAAATATTTGAAGGAGTTAAAATATTAATATGAATTAAATTCAACTATAGGTTAAAATTAATATGTATTAAATGCGGATTAAAACTATAAGTTATGAGAGAATAACAATTGAATATGATTCAAATATAGGTTAAATTAACTATTAGATATTTAATATCAAAGTTAAATTAGTTAAAGAATTAATTTTCTTAATTTATTTTAATTAAATTTGATTTAATTAAATTAAATAAATTAAAACTATAGGTTATATGGGAGATGTTCATTTAAATATGATTTAAATGAAATAATTAATTAAATTAGATATAATTAATTATTAATTATTAATTATTAATTATTAATTATTAATTATTTATTTAATTGCTAAATTAATTAATTAATTAATTAAAAAGGTAACTCCCACACGTGGGAGATACGCTTTACATGGTTCAATCCCATGTCTTTTGCTCTCTCTCCCTAAATAAGCTTGCAAAAGAAATAGAGGGGTAAGGTTTTTCTCTAAAAAAAAAATCTCTCTAGTTTTCTCCCTTTATCAAGGATCCACAATCATTCATCTCATCACTCAGAGAATAGGAGAGGTTTATGGTGGTGGTGTTCAGAGTTGACAACGAATGTAAGCTTCTATCTCTAAAGCATGCTTAACCCTGAATTAATTCAGTAGGTTTTCTGTAATTTTTTCGAATGTATTGGTATTTCAAAATCCCAATTTATTTCAAATTTGGTTTTGTATTGCTTCCGTTGTGTTAGGGATTTCAACCCTTTCAAATAAAACACGGAAAAAGTTTTTAGAACATAAAAAAATCTAAAAAGGAAAAAGAAAAAATTCAACACATCCCTAAATCTTTGAAAGATACCTCTTAGATCTTTGAAAGATACCTTGTAAATAGACATAAAAATAATAGTGTCATATTAGAATCTAATTCCCTCTAATCACTTGACCAAAGTTTACCTTTCCACTAATTATTTATAAATCACTTTCAATGAGATGTATTTTAATATTTTTCAAAACTATATACGACCAAACATCCTCATAAGAAATACTATATTTAGTGACAAAAATAAAACATCGCTAAAGCCATAAAATCGTCGGAAAAACTTTAAGCGACACAAAAGACTATGTCGCACGATTTTTAAGTGATAACTTATAGAAATACAAGTTATTGTAGTCTTTATTTGGAATAATTAGGATAATTCAAAATAAAATGAATTAACTTGAAAAGAAAATAGTGTAAAAAGATCAACTCTACGTTCAAGTTGTTTACAAAACCTTTTATCTTGGAAATTGTGAGATTTATATATTTTGAACGTAGGATTCCGATGCAAAGAAGCCAAAAATAGCCAAGGATGATTAAAGATGCTGCCACCAGACAAAGTTGAAATCAAACCAACCAGCCAATCTGTGCGTCAAAGAACCCATTGTTGAGAGAAATCAAGTAAAAAAGGAAGCAATGAACGTGTGTGTGGTGACTGTTGTGTCAAAATTTGACGATTGATTTGACAAAGTCATGAAAGAGCCAATGAATCTGTGACGTAAAGAAGTCTGCACAACATGACATGGAATTAAATGCAAAGGTGTCAGACAATCATGAAAACCACCTTTTGGACGCCTATAAATAGCCCACAAGACTTCAACATTGAGGATCGAATTTTCAAACTAAGAAGCGAAAGCTTTGCGAAATTTCTTTCAACTCCATTTCCATCTTCAACTTCGAGCTTTTTTTTTAGGAATTCTAGGTGAGAGCTCAGAGTTTCCTTTCAAAAATGAGGGTTTATCCACATTTGTTCATGCAATTACCTCGAAACATCCATCATCAAGGCTTAAGGAAGCAAGACATTGCAATCGACGGCTTTACACACATATTTCTACATTCATATTTGTTTTCCTATCACATTCATTTGTATTAAGATATTGAGATTGAAAGACTCAACACATATTAATATAAATCAGATTGCTTCATCATTTTCATTTGTCCATATCTTCCTTGTTTTCAACTATGGCTCGCTAACTTCTTAATGGGTTGAGTGAATTAAACTAACATTTTACAAGTTTTGCATAAGTTTAAATTTATCTAAGGCTGGCCAAAAACCCTATGTTAAATAGCCAAACTTTCTAAAAATTGCAAAAATTTTCCTCTTTTGTAGCACTAGCGCGCAATGCTTTTGGACAGTGTCGCGGTATTCTCATTTTTCCTTGCGCAGCAACAACTTTACTATCACAGCATCTCGCAGCACTTTGCCTAGTGCCGTAGCAGTATCAACCCAGTGCTACAGTGCTTCTTGGTAGCATCACAGTGTTTCACTACCTATTGTAGCACTTAGGTACTAGAAATAGCACCAAGGATAGAGCCGACCTAGAGCTGCTACGCTACCCTATTTTCAGGCAACTTGTGGTTTTTCTCCACTTTCTTCCCTCTTTTTTATGCTTGGCTTGGGGTTTGACTTCATTAGGCTCATTTAGGTCGTATTTTGACATTGAATCTTCTTCTCAAACATAACCTTGAAATCTACTGACAAACACATCAACAAAGGTACCATCCCTCTCATTGTTCCCTTAAGTGCTAATTCCGAGTCTTGAAATTCACTATTTCCTACCTTTAGGGTAAGTAGATGAGTTGTTCCCTCAGGTGGTGATTTCGGGTCATGAACAAAGGATACAATCCTCTCATTGTCCCGAGAGGGACAATTGTTTATGGTAGGACAATAAACAGATTGTTCATTAGAGAGATCATTGGTACTTAAAGAGAAAGAGATAATATAGGGGTATAACAAAATTTGACCGAGTTGTTGTTACGAACAACTCATGAAGGATGGACTTACATTATAAATCCATGCACGCAACATGTTTTACAGTGCATAAGAGTGCACCTATGGGTCCTTAGCAGAGTGCCTCACAATTAATGAATGTCAGTTAATTTAATTAACGAGTTTATAAATTAACGAGTTTAATTAATTAACATTGTATCATTGGAGCTTATAATCTGTATGTTCATTAAGTCCCACTACTAGCTCAAAACGAGTAAATAAGAACCAATTGTTTTGAATGATTTGAAGCGCTTAAATTAATTAAGGAAATAATATGTTAATTGTATATGATACAATTACATTATATATATAGATGCATTATAATATATAGTTTATTCTAAACTAAACTATATAATATTCGAGATGTAATGTACTTGAATATGATTCAAATAAAAAATTAATATGAAGAAGATTCATATTAAAACTATAGGATAATAAATTAATATGAATGAGATTCATATGAAAACTATAGGTTATCAAATTAATGTGAATGATATTCATATTAAAACTATAGGTTATAAGGAAAATAAATATTTGAATATGATTCAAATATTCGTTTGATTTAATATATAATATTTAATTAAATGAATTAATTGATTAATAAATTTAACTATTAATTAATTATTTTATTTTATTTTATTTTATTTAAGGGATGTTCTCAAAAATAGGAAAACAGTTGAAAATAATTACAAATATAGCAAAATTTTACTTTTTATCTGTGATGGACTATAATAAACCTAGATAGGCATCTATCACTTTAGCGATAGGACGCAGATAGATGCAGATAGATGTTTATTTAGATCTATCAAGGTCTATCATAAATAGAAAGTAAAATTTTGATATATTGGTAGATAGTTTGATATTTTTTTTCTATTTATAATAATTTTTCTTTATTTAAGTTATTTAAAATAACTCCTTTATGGGAGTGGGATAGAGGTGAAGTGGGTAGTTATCCCATTTCACGTGATAAAATAGAGAAAGTGGTTCTTTGTAAGTTGTTGATTTTTCTCCTCCCTCTCAAGCTCTCATAACAAAGTGAAAGAGTTCTCTGAAAAAATATTCTCTCCAACAAATTCCATGTTGTTTTTAAAAGGAGATTCCCACAAACTGGTTCCTTGTCAGATAATAGCAGGTCATAGAAAAGACGAAATCCTGATGTTATAAGTAGAGATCTATTCATTGAGGAAGAAGAAGGAGCTATGGAGTTTTTGAAGAAATGTTCTTCAAAGGTGAGTTCATCTTCTCTGTAAAAAATATGCTTATCCTCAATAATATGAATACTGTGTTGTTTTTTTGCTTTTCTATGATGTAATTTTCAAATGAAAACAACAGTTTCTTCCCTATTTTGGACCTTAGCTCCATGGAGCTATATACTACTACTGAAACCGAAAGCAAAGCGATCACTCGATTCCACTACGAGATTCGATCCCTTCATTGATATGGTTTGAAGCCATCATTAATAATTTCCATATTTCCAATTGTATTGTTCTTGAACAATGATAAGTGTGCTCAAATTATGAAATATGGAGTAGGAGGTATTCTAATTATGTCAAATATTTCCATATATTTGACAACACATATTATATTTGGGTTCCAAGAAGTGATATGCGATATCCTATTAATAGTCGAGCATAGAGTGTGTACAAACTAAAGTACTAAGTGATTATCAAGGAAGTTAGAAGGAAAGTTATGGAAAGTTATTTGTTTTCAAAGTTATGTTGAGGATATAGTTACCAGAGAACTGTCCCAAAAGATGGTTGAGCTTCTTGTCCAAGACCAGCAGACTGAGCTTGAAATGAGTTTGGTCAAAGAACTTATTTACTTTTTGGGATCTCAGAATAAACAGATGAAAGGTGTGGAAGTAGCTTTATTTGAGTCCCTCGTGACAAATTTAGTTCTTTGCAAAATTGTCTTATAGCAAGACAACTAAAGATATATGATCAAGGAAAGTCAAAGTGGGCCAAGTTAGCTTCTGAAAAATGTTGATGTTGTTAATTTTAGGTTTGGTTTGTCCTCAATTGTGTATTTTCTGTTGATTATCTTCATGGTGAATACTTTTCGAAGTACACACTCTTTTAAAAGTAAATTTGCTCGTGTGAAAAAAACAAGAAAGAAGAAAGAAAGTTTCCATGAAGGGTGTTCCTTCTCCATGTGTCATTGCTTATGATGTTAAAGTGCGATGGATATTTTTCTCATTTGGTGGTGCATTTACTATAAATCCCTCAATTATCAAGAAGAGATTTTGTTGAGTGCCCTAAAGCCTCGTAATTGATTAGTTAATTAATTTGATTATTAATTATGCAATATTAATTTATCCATTAACGGAAAAATCCAAGGTTATTGCATGAAGTCTCGAATAGGTATGTAGTTGACGTACAGGTGGATCATGTTCAAGAAATAACCTAAAGGTCTATAGTATATGGATAAGATTGGGTGTCTTATCCTGGTGACAATATGGATGCGACCCACTTTGTAATAGTTACAAATGGTTCGATCAAAATCGTTCACGTTGAGACAAGTGAGTGGGGGTATCCTATACAAAGAGTTTTTATAAGATTGGGCTGTGAAATATTTAATCTCTCTTTGTAAATTTGTTAATGGATGAGATTAATATTTCATAGGATGATCATGTGCAACTCGATCTTAATCCTAAATGACTTATGAACTCCTGTCTGTGAGGTCGGTCTTTTGATTTATATGGGTGAGAGTGACCTGAGTTGCTGACTCAATAAGCCTACCATTTTGGGGATTTGACTGAATGGGGAGCTGGGAACATAACTACACAAGATGAAATTCACTCTTTCCCAGATAGGGTAAGTAAATGAGTAGTTTCCTTAAGTGTTGATTTCGAGCTTTGAACAAGGGGCCCCACCCTCCCACTGGCCCGAGAGGGACTTAGCTTATGGTTGGACCATAAACAAATTGTTCATTAGAGAAATCAGTGATACTTAAGGAAAAGAGGTAATTATAGGGGTAGAACGGACGTTTGACCTAGTTGTAATTATAAACAACTTGTGAAGGATCAATGTAAGACCCTAACTCATAATTCTTAAGATGGGTAGTAAGAAAAGAAGTAAGACTAGTTGAATGCATAATATTAAGAAAGAAATGGATATTCCACTAAGAGTGAGAATTCCGAATTAAAGAATTCGGAATGAAAGGGTAGGATGGAAGGCATAGTTTGGGAATTAGTTAAACATTTAGATGTATTTTTTAGTATAGTCCGGTTAATGCATATATGGTAAAGCGCTAAAGCGTGGTACCTTAATTTGGAGGGAATTTGATACTGAATTTTGAAAAGGGAAAACAAGAATTAGGAAAAAGAGGAAACGCATGGCTCACACTTAGTCTTGGAAATTAACAAGGTATGGGATTAGCTTTGAAGGGTGTTAAGCTAGAAAGAAAAGAGAAGCCGAGGAACCTTAAGATGTGAGCAGCATGCGTTGAAGGTTTATTATGAATTAGTAAGGATTTTGGTGTTGATTAAGAAGTCTGTGCTCAAAGACAAGGACATTTAGTGTTTAAGGTAACCAAGGGTCGTTAAGGCTATGTGTTGAGGAGCTCAATTTCATGGTAAATGGAAATATAACTTTGATTTCGGGTAAACGCATAGATTCTAATTCAAAAGTTTAAATGGTAGGAAGTTGGACGCATGGTACGATGCGGTAAGGTACAAACGCATAGTAGTATGCGTTTGGGACATTGACGCCTAGTAATATACGGTGAAGAAACGACTTCAAAGGTATTATGGTGGAAGGTAAAGGAAATAAGTAATGAAGCTAAAACCTTAAAGAAAATTCAGTGAACCCACAAGGGCAGTATGATTAAATGAATAGTTTGTATATTGTAATATGTTAGACATATAAGATAAGCTTATAAGGGCTAGGTGGCTTCATAAAAACTTGACACCTTATAAGCGGGAGGTGTTAGGAAGTATGTTAAGAATTTCATGCAAGGTGACGCTTGGATAAATGCATGATTGGTTAAACATGCAGCTTGACATGTGGCAAGAAAATGGCAAAAAGGGAGGAAAAGTAGTATGACCAGCCCTCTACTCCAAAGCTATAAATAGGACCTTGAGAGAAAAGGACTGACTGATGATGCTTAAGTAAGAATTCTTGAGAGAAAGGAGGAATCCTTGCGTCCGTAGTAGAAGTCTGCAGCCAAGAGAGAAGATATTTTGACATCTTAGCTAAATCTTGTGTTTAAGAGGTTATCTTGCGTCTAAAGGGTCAGTCTTGCATTTAAGACGAACGATGCGTTCAAGGTGAACAATGTGTCCAAGTTGGATCTTGCGCAGTCGACACATCCAAAAAGAGAAGTAAGGAAGAGTTGGGATGCACCTCGCGTTAGCTATCAACCTTGCGTCCAAGGGCAAGGTTGCGACCAACCGAGCTACCAGAGAAATATAAGGCCTTGCGTTCCAGGGTTAGAACGCTGCTCCAAGAAACTCGGGAAAGAGGAAATAGCGGGAAAGAGGAGAAACTATCCTTAAAGTGTTTTGTGAGTGACACCTTTCTTTCTTTGAAAATGTTTTATTGGAAATGTCATTCTGATTTTATTATGAGCTATGATTTGATGAAAAGTGTTTATTTGAAAAGCATGATGCTTGAATATATAGTTCACAAGGCATGTCTTATCTGTTTTCTATAAATTGTTGAAAAAGCATGTTGTGAAATGTAGTTTACCGAGAAATATCTTATTTTTCATGAAAGGTTTCATATGAACTAATTATGTGAAATGTTGATTTCTAAAATGTTTTAGAGGAGGCTCAATGCTGAGGGACATGAGAAGGCATGTGAGTTTCCCCGGGACCCAGTACTGAGGAACATAGAGAAGGTACTTGGGCATCCCACCACATTCCTATGTGCACATAGAGGTTGATATTGCTGGTGCGTCGAGTTCTGCTCCGCATCGAGCTAGGAATGATTTTGACGTTGGGTGAGTTGAGTCTTGCTTCACCCCAACTAAGGATGTTTTCGACGTTAAGAGCGTTGAGTTTTGCTCCGCCTCAACTAAGGAAAATTTTTTAAAGAACGAATTGAGTTCATGTACAACTATTCTGGAATGTACTTATGTTATTTGATTAAGATAGTTGGAAAGTACGATTTTGCGGTAATGATGATTTGAATCCATGTTTTATGATTATGGTGCACAATATTTTGAACATGCCTCTTTCGAACTAAAGTTAGTTTTACAAATCTGTCACTCACTGGGCTTTTAGCTCACCCTTCCTTATGTTTTCCATTTTTCAGGTAGCATGACAATTCCCGTTGCCGATCGAAGTCGAGATTTGTCAAGAGTTAATGGTATCGCCGTCCTAGGAAGTGTGGTTAAACGGGCATAAGGGAAGTTCGACAGTGGAAGTTGATAATAGGGTCGATGACTGCTGTCCTCACGCTCCATCTCAGGCTACTGGAGGGTAGTTCGGGAAGGGGTGTGACAATCAACTTGCATACACTGATTATTTCCATGGATACAACTTATCCTATAGTGCATAAGAGTTCAAATGTGGGTCTATAGTGGTTTGCCCTATAGTTAATGAATAGAAATTAATTTAATTAGAGAGTGTAATTAATTAATCTTGGATCATTGGAGCTTATAATCTGTAGGTTCATATAAGGTCCCCTTACCACAAACCAACAAGGATCAAATATGTTGGAAGAAAGTTTTGAAATGTTCAAATTTATGAGGAAAAATATTAATTGTATTTTAATAATATTCAAATTATAAGTTTATAATAGGTCTCTTTCCAAATATAGCAAAAAGAACAAAAATATTTACAAATATAGCAAAACTTTACTGTCTATCACAATCTATCACGGTCTATCGCAGATAGACTATGATATTTTGCTATTAGTTGTAAATATTTTCTGTAATTTTGCCATTTAAAATAATTTTCCTTATAATATGGAGAATTAATTTATTTTAATAAATAATTAAGTATTTATAGAAGACACTCTCACAAGAATAATCTTGACGGTTACTCTAAAACTCTTCCTCTAGAACCTCTTCCAATTTTCTTAGAAAGGTTTTAGGAAAATTTTTCTTCCCATTCTTTCAAAAAGTGTTTCTCACAAACTGGATCTTTGACAGAGTCATAGGAAAGAAGCTATTGGAAAAGGAAGACTACAAGGAAAAAATTATTGGTTCGAGGAGAAAATTTTGCTGAAATTATAGAACGGCAAAAGTGTGTTGTTTAACCTTTTCTTAATTATTTGTATTTTTAATTCTTTCAAGAAATCAAAGAACGCGATCACACGCTTTCGTCGGGATTTAATTCCCTTTAGATTTGACCCTATAATAAATAAGAAATTTGTAAAGGAAATGTGTGATGGTAGACAAGTTATGGTTACAGTGGAAGATCTCTCAAGACATGTCACTAAGTCCACCATGTATGTTTCTATAGATATTTCCAATTTCACTACTTCTCCTAAAGAACGTAAAGGTAATAAATCTACTGTTGTATCTAATATTTTTGTAGAGAAGTCTAGAAATGTGACTCCTCTTGACTTGCACGTGAGTTCTAAAGAAACTAAGGTTGTGAATGTTGACCAACTTACTAATAATGTTGATGGTACGGTGATGAAGTCTGTGTATCCGGTTGATTATGTTGCACCAATTAATGTTGTTGATCATGTTGAGTTCTTTATTGTTTGATTACTGCATCTACTGAAATCATTGTTGATTATGTTGAGATGAGTTGTTTGGTCTTAATTGTTTTTCATCTGATTGTCTCCTATGCTATTGAAAATGTCAACACTATCGATAATGTTCCTGTCAAAAGTGTTGGGTCAACTATTGTTGTGCATATTGATGCCCCTGTAGATTCTGTCATTGGTAGTATTAAGGTTAATTTTATGATGAAGTATTTTGATCATGTTGTGCTCTCTAAGTCTGGTTTTACTTCTGTTGAAATTGTGGCTAATGAAATCATTGTTAAGCCTCATGCGTTATGTGATGTCGTTAGTGATAATTATGCTCTTACCACACCTTTTGGTAAAATCATTGTATCTATTGATACTATTATTCAATCTGCTAGATCATTTGAAAATATACACAATGTTAAGTCTCTGTTTGTTGATCAAAGTGAAACCACTGCTACTGATGCTTCAGCTAGTCAATTTGATGATGTTTCTGATAATGTGTAAAGGATGTCAATGCTTCTATTGTGGTGTTTGCTATTGTTGTTACTATAAATTGTTTTATTGATTTAGAGGTGCATGAGAAAACGGTTGTTGATAATGGTCTAGTTGATCAAACAATCGTGCGTATTGATTGTCAAGATGCAAGAAAAAATATTGCTATAGAAAATGTTGACATACTTAAATAAAATATTGGTATGCATTATGTTGTAGATAAGTTTACTATTAGTGAAGAAGAAACTCGAGTTTCTGGAAATATTGTTCCTGCTGTTTTTGTGAATGTGGCTTGTGATTCTATTGTGATTGAGTGTGCTCTTATTGTTACCTTTAGTAAGACTAAGGTGATTTTAGAAGATATTCGTGAAAGTGTTGATACTTTTGCCTTTGTTTCTACTTGTTGTACTGATACTACACTACTCAGTTGGAGTTGTTTGGGAAAGTTGTTGCTACCAATCACCTGGCTAAAAGTCTTATTGATATGTCTATCATGTGTGTTAAGAATCCTATTGTTAGGAATGTATCTTCTTATGTTAATGTTAAGTCAAATATCTCTGTTGGACCTGGTACTGTTACTTCCAATGCTAAACAAAGTGCTACAGTTGAGGATGTTTCTCCTGTTGTTGAGGTAATGTCTAAAGATGTTTGGGGTGAAGGATCTGGAGGTGAAAGATAAAGGGATTGAATACCCAGCAGAAGCATGTGATCTATTTGCTATTGACTTTGTTTATGAATTAAATCACAGAAAAGAAACAAACAGTAGGTTAAGCATGCATCTTATAGAGAAGAATTATAAAGAAAATTAGAAGTCACCTTTGAAGGAGTTTTTTGCTTTTCTTCTTCACTCAAATCTTGAACTGAACTCACAACAAACTTGAATTTGACACCTCCAAAAGAATTTCCTTATTATATCTCTTGGTAAGGATGGTTGGTGGGAACCTTATTGGAAGAATTGGGAATTTGAGAGTTCTCTGTGTACTGTGAAAATGCAGAGAAGTTGAGCAAGAGAGGGGAGTTAGCAATCCTTTTTTTTTTTCCGTGTAAGAAACGACAACAAATTGCACAAAAAGATGCAATTTAAAGTGAGAGAGTGGGAGTAACTCCCCATGCTCTGCAAGTCCCCACTCCCCTATAATGTAGGGGAGTTACTTTCCTTATTTAATTTAATTATAATTATAATTAATTATATGATATTAATTTAATTAATTAATTAATACATTTAATTAAATATCTCGTGTTTAATCAAATATTTATTTGAATTATAGTCTTTCTCTCTCATAATCTGTAGTTTTAATTTGAATCTTATTCACATTAACTTTTAACATATAGTTTTAACATAAATCTTATCTATATTATTTATTATTTGAATTTTATTCAAATACATTATTCTTTAGTATTATATAGTTTAATTTGAATCTTATTCAAAATAAACTTTATATTATAATATATCTATATATATTATATTAATTGTATCACATACAATTAACGTATATTCTCTTAATCAATTCGAACATTTCAAATCTTTCAAAACTCTTTAATTCTTGTTTTACCCATTTGTGAGCTAGAAGGAGGACCTAATGAACCTTTAGATCATAAACTCCAATAATACGAGATTAGTTAATTAAACTCTTTAATTAGATTAGTCTCCATTCATTAACTATGGATCACTCCACTAAAGACCCATATCTATTACAAGTAAGTTAATCCTTCACGAGTTGTTCATAATTACAATTGTGTCAAATTACCATTTTGCCCCTATAATTACCTCTTGCTTATTAAATCCCGATCCTCTAATGAACAATTTGTTAATGATCCTACTATAAATAAAGTCCCTCTTGAGCCAGTGAGAGGGAGGGGCTCCATTGTTCAAGATCCGGAGTCAGCACTTAAAGGCAAAACTCATCTACTTACCTTAAAGTCCAAAAGGAGTAAATTCATCTTGTGTAGCTATGTTCCCAATTCCCTACTCAATCTCATCCCCAAAATGGCAGGCTTATTGAGTTGGCAACATAGACCACTCTCACCCATACAAATAAAAAGACGAGCCCTCATAAGTAGTAGTTCATAACTCAGTTAGGATTGAGGTCGAGTTGCATATGGTCATCTCATGAAATATTAAACTTTTCAATCAACTGTGTTACAAAGAGAGATTAAATATTTCACTATCTAATCTTATACAAACTCTTTATATAGGATAGATCCACTTGCATGTCTTCACATGAACGATTTGGATCACATCGTTTGCAATGATTACAAAGTGAGTCATACCCATGACCTTACAAAGATAAGGAACCCAACCTTATCCATGTACTATAAACCATTTAGGTTATTACCTGAACATGCTCCGCCTATAAGTCAACCACATTCTGGTCAAGTTAGATTAACTAATCTTGAATCTTAGTTTATTAATTTGAGTTATGCAAATATAAAAGTCAACTCTAGAAGTCAAAATAAAATAACAATGATTTTATTGAATAAATACATTATAAAAACCACGAGTTTAGGGCATAAACACCAATAAAAGAATCTTTGAGGAGATGAGTACTGATGATAAAAAATTTTTAAAGTGATTTCAGTGGAAAGAATAAAATGGAAATTGAGGATTTTGCTGCTTCAAATCCTGAAGGTTCCTCCCGTCTACCTGAGAAAAACATTTTTTTATCTTTGAAAGTGATACATCTGTTTTTGCTAAAGATGTGGTCAAAGACTTAAGCTTTGAGGAAGATAATTCTCGTGTATGAGGTAAAAGGAATCCTTCTCCTTCTATTCCCTTTGTGTCTTTTGATGGTGTGTACTTCCACAATGAGGCAAGTGGTAGGTTATGGAAATATGTTGTTGGAAGAAGAATTGCTACTAAGAAAGAGAATTTTGATTTAATTCAAAAGACTATTATTTTAAATATTGTTCTAAATGTGAATATGTTCTATTATGACTTGATCTATTTGATTATGCTAAAGCTGTCTAAAAGCTTGAATGAATCAAGTAGTCTAAAGTATAAATCAAATGTTGGAAAGGGAAGATTGTTTTGTCTATGTTGGCCCATCGTCATGTTACTAGAGAGTTTATTATTGGGCTCACTGAAGTTGGTCTTAAGCGTTGGCCTAAGGATGGTAAGCTAGTTGCTATCGACCTCGGTGTTAACTATGTTATTTTAAAAATATTTCAATGACATCATGTGTCTGACATCGTCACAACATTCTGTCATTTGTTGATGAGGATATTTAGGCTACTGATGATTTTGATGTGTGGTGTGACGGTCCCCACATTTCTTCTTTCTTTGGAAAATGCATTTGTTGTTCCTTGCCTCTGAATTACAAGCTTTGCGTATTCTTTTTTAGCATTGTACTAATCACATGGTTGAAGTAAATGTTATGTAAACATTGTTGTTACTTGCCTCTCTATTAAGGTCAGATGCTGAAGACTCTAAACATGTGTTAGATGATATGTACTCTGATGGCTAAATTGATTTTTTTTTTTTTTTTCTGGTGATGGGTTAAAGGATTTGGGGCTTTCTAATTGTTTTTATTTGTTGTTGGTGATGATTTAGTTGTTATGCTGACTTTGGCCATTTTTGTAAGTCAAACAAAAGAGGAAGAATGAGTGTGGTTGTTCTAATATGGTTTGATTTCTCTACCTGATGGGTTGTGGTTGTGATTGTTGCTCTCGTTTGTCTAATGGTTTGTGGTTGTGATCGTTGCTCTAGTCTGGTTTGCTTTGCTTATGCTAGCATGCTTTATTAGTTGGTTTGTTTTGCCTTAAAAACGGTAGGGAGTTTGTTACGATATTGTGATTGGCTAATTTTGTTACAAGCAAAACTTGAGCAACATGACTTGTAACATGTCAAGGACAATGCGTACATGTTGCGTAGCAAATTCTGCAAAAGATTTTTTCCTCCTTATTTTCTTGCGTAGCAAAAATTGATGTGTTACTTCGATAAGCATTATTAATTGTTTTTGTTTGTTTTGTCTTAATAACCCTGAATCCAATAAACTAACATCCTAGGTTGTTTTATGAGTCTTGAACTGTATGTGGGGACATGTGGAGATCAATATTCAAGATATAGTCTAAAGAGTCTATAGCATAGGGATAAGGCTAGGTACCTTATCCTGGTGACACTATGGATACGACCCACTTTGTATTTGATACAAATGCAATGATCTAACGCGTTCATGTATAAAGAGTTATTGATGTGTTACTTCGATAAGCATTATTGATTGTTTTTGTTTGTTTTATCTTAATAGCCCTAAATCCAATAAACTAACATCCTAGGTTGTTTTATGAGTCTTGAACTGTATGTGGGGACATATGGAGATCAATGTTCAAGATACAGTCTAAAAGGTCTATAGTATAGGGATAAGGCTAGGTATCTTATCTTGAAACTATGAATACGGCCTACTTTGTATTTGATACAAACACAATGATCTAACGCGTTCATGTAGGTGACATGTGAGTAGGGGTATCTTATCCAATGAGTTTACATAAAACCGGACCACGAAATAGTAATCACTAGATGTAACTCTGTTAACAACTTAGGTTTCTATTTCAATAGGATGACCTAGGCAACTTAGTCTTAATCCCAAGTATATTATGAACTCCTGTCCACGAGGAATTGTCCTTTGATTTGTATGGGTGAGAGTGGTCGTTTGCCGACTCAATATGCCTACCATTTTAGGGACAAAACTGAGTGGGGAGCTGGGACATAATTATACAAGATGGAATATACTCATTCCCATTTTTAGGGTAAGTAGATAAGTGTTCCCTTAAGTGGTGTCTCCGGGACTTGATCAAAGGGCCTTACCCTCTCACTGGCCCAAGAGAGGTTTTTGTTGAATGGTTGGACCATAAATAGGTTGTTCATCAGAGGAGCACTGGTACTTAAGGATTTAGAAGTAACAAAGGGATAAAACGATAATTTGACCTAGTTGGTGTTACAAACACTTGTGAATCACTAATTTGCTATTATTAGTCTATATCTATAGACACAGAAATACATCTGCAGTGAGAAGAGTGCAGCTATGGGTCTTTAGTGGAGTGTACCCATAGTTAACAAATATTGATTAATATAGTTAATGAGTCTAGCCGATTAATCTTATATCATTGGAGCTTCTGATCTGTAGGTCCATAAAGTCCCCTTGCTAGCTCACCACGGACCAACAAGGATCAACTATGTTGAAAGAAAAAATTGAAATGTTCAAATTTATGAAGGAAAATATTAATTGTATTGAATTTTATTTGAATGTGATTCAAATTATAACTTTATAATATGGAGAAGTAATTTATTTGAATATGATTCAAATAATTAATTATTTATTTAGATAAAATCCATATAAATAAATAAAGGGAGAATTAATTAAGTAATTTGAATTGGATTCAAACAATTAATTATTTAATTTGGATGAAATTCAAAATTAAAAAGATTCTACAGAAAATAAATAGAGGGAGAATTAATTAATTGATTTGAATTGGATTCAAATAATAGGATTAAAATTCTGTAAAAAAAATAAATATTTAAATAGGATCAAAATATTTTAAACCATTTAATATGAAATATTATTTGGTAGATATTTACTAATATTGAATATTATGAAATATTTGATTTAAAATCTGGTTATCCTAATAGGATTAGGAGTAACCCATACAATTTTATAAATAGGAGCCTTGGGAGCCTTCATAGAACACACTTTCTAAAAGAATAATCTCTACGATTACTCTAAAAATCTTCCTCTACTAATTCTCCCAATTTTCTTAGAAAAATTCTAAGAAAATTCTTCTTCCCATTCTTTCAAAGAAGCAGTTCCCACAAACTGGATCCTTGCCAGAGTCAACACCAAGGAAGATCTCTTGGAAATGGAAGACTACAATGAGAAGACTATCGGTTTGAGAATTATAGATTGGCAAATATATGATGCTTAACATTTTCTTTATTTTTTTTGTATTTTTAATTCTTTCAATAACTCAAAGAATGCGATCTCATGCTTCTGCCAGGATTCAATTCCCTTCACAATTAACTCATAAATCAAAACCTCAATACAAAACACATCCACAAAATTGCAATAGAAAACCAATAATAATGCAATGCCAAGTGATCAAAATCATAGTACCATAAGACATCGTCTCCAGTTTCGTAACAAAACCCAAAAAAATACAAAAAAAAAAAAATCATCAGAAAAATCAAAACAAAATCAAGTGTCCTTCCCAAAACAGAAGAGAAAACAAACTAAGAACGAATACCCACATAGGCATGATTCTTCTGCCACGACTTTCACTCTTCCGCAAGATGACCGTGTGCAAATACCTCTGGACATGGTTGAGTATGTATGAAGAAATTGAAAAGAAGAAGAAGAAGAAGAAGAAGAAGAAGAAGAAGAAGAAGAAGAAGAAGAAACCTAGAATGAATCTTCAATCCCTAATTCGAAAATTCAAAATTGGTACAACGACGAAGAGTTTAAAGAGAGATGAAAAACTCTGTAACGGTGGCACTAATCAAGATGAAAAAAAAAGGGATCAAAGTGAATAGGCGAAGAAGATGACCCAAGGAATGCAAAAAA
>QLSR01000371.1:357089-383700 GCA_031780015.1 Citrullus colocynthis
AAAAAAAAAAAAAAAAAAAAAAAAAAAAAAAAAAAAAAAAAAAAAAAAAAAAGATTGTGATAGAGGAGAAAAATTAGGAACAAAAGCAGGTGTTTTTGTTAAATGCCAAAATTGGAATATAAATTTAAAGATTTTGAAGACATTTAACGAAAATAATTTTTTAAAAAAAATCAATTTTCAAACGTGAAAGGCATGCTTACAATTGTGAATTTTGGATTTACCACCCATTGCAAATTTCCATTATATTTATTAAATGAATTCACTGATTCTTAATTATCAATAATAAATTATAGAAAATTAAATGTTTGAATGTAAAAAGTCTTTCCAACTTTCAAGTTATTTTTCCTTTAATTAATAAAATTCAAATAGTTTTGTAACTATCACTTTCTACTACTATAAAAAGGGTTTTCTTTGCCATTTTTTCATCAACACTTCTTCATTCTTTCTTCATTTTTGTTCTCTTGATTCATTGTTCTCAAGGTCTTTCTAATCTCCAAAATATCTCAAGATATTTGTGTTTATGTTCAAGTCGCATGGATCCACATGTCGAATCAAAATCCTGAATCTTAGACTCGCTACTTTAAGAATCCACTTTGACGAAGTTGAATAATGGAGTTTGTTTAGCAATTATCAACAAGGGTGCAAATCTATTTTTAAGAAATGCGTATAGAGGGTCATTGGCATTTTTTTTTTTTTTTTTTTGGGGGAGGGGGAATTACTATAGTTTTCTTATTATTGTTTTATGATTATTTTATTGTTAACTTCACTTATCATGTTGAAAGAAAAAATTATTGATCAATCAATTTCATTCAGGTTAGAATAAATGGTATGTAACTCTTCGATAATAGTTGCATTCTTTGGTTATCATAAAGTTGCATTCTTTCATTAAATAACCAAATTAAAGAAAGGACATGATTATTCGAATGACCACGAATTAGTTAGTCTATAAGTATGACCTTTCTTCAAATTGGTTTTAGAAATTTTTCATTTTTTAGCAATTTGTGTGACACCCTAACCCTAGTTGCTTATGAGATATAAAGAGAAGAAATTAGGGTAAATGGTGAAATTTGGAAAACAAGCCTAAGGGGTTAGGAAAATTTTAAGGTAAGGGTTTGTGGAGTTAGCAAAAAAATCCAACACTTTAACCAAAATTTAGCTAAGTATTGGACTTTTGGAAGTAAATTGGGCACTCAGAAGGTTCGAAAAGGTCACCGAAAGTTGTCAGGAACTTTCTCGGAAGAAGTTAAACTTTACGGGAAAAGTCAATGGAAGTTACCAAAAAAAATCAAACTTATCGAAAAAAGTCAAAGAAAGTTACCAGAAAATCAGACTTACCAGGAAAAGTCAACAAAAGTTACCAGGAAGTCAAACTTACTGAGAAACAGAAGCTACCAGAAAGAGGAACTTACCAGGAAGCAACTTTCAAGAGTGAACTGGTGGAACTTACCGGGAAGTAAAGATGTGAAGTTGAACTGCCTGAAATTACTAGAAAACTACACTGCAAAACGTGGTCGAACTGCCGAAACTTACCAAAAAACGGGACCGCCGGAACTTACCAGGAAACGAACCGCCAGAACTTTACGAAAAATTGAACCGGCAGAACTTTACGGGAAAAGTGAAAAAATGTTTTTTTTTTTTTTTTTTCATTCTGACTCAATTTTTGGTGCTAAGTGGCTGAATTTTGGAATTTACACTTCATAAGTTAGGAGGTGTTGAGCTACATGGCCAAGAATGCATGTAAGGAAGCAATTTTTTTGATGCATGAAGCTTTTAACATGCAATTTAACAAATTTAATTTGAAGTGTTGGGAATTTGGTGAATTGTTGCTCCAATAAATAGGACCCTGTGGGGGAGAAAGATTTTCATTTCAACTATGAGTTACTTTAAAGGAGAGAAGGAGAGAAAGAAAAAGAGAGAAAGAAGAGAGAAAAGAGAGAGAAGGATCGACTCAATTTTGCTTGTCGGGAGGAGCAAAGGGAAGCATTAATCCGTAAAGAGCCCGGGATAAGTTGTGAGTGACTTAATTTCATTAAATGATTTATCCTCTCAATGTTTTTCAAATGCTCAATTTATATTCTCGATATTTCTAAAATGTTGGATTTATTACAAAATATGAGATTTCTGGCATGAGTTGAATTTGATAAGCATGTGTTTCTTCAATATATTTTTTAACATAGTTTTAAGCATGATGCTCTAAAATATTGGATTTTGTGAAAAGCATGTTGTTGAAAAATATTCTGAAAATTCTAAGAAATTGTTAAACTCGTGTTTATAAAAGATTTAGCATGCTTTTATTTAAAAATGGTCCCTAATGCCGAAGGACTGGGAAAAGGCATATGGGCAGCCTGAATATGGTCTCCAATGCCAAAGAACTTGGAGAAGGCATATGAGCAGCCTGAATATGGTCCCCAATGTCGAAGGGCTTGGAAAAGGCATATGGGCAGCCTAAATTGGTCCCCAATGCCAAAGGACTTAGAAAAGGTATTGGGCAGCTTGAATTAGTCCCCAATGTTGAAGGACTTCGGTATATCCACAAAGTGCAGTTCATTGATGTTGTGGACGAGGTGCTACCTCCAGAAGAAAGATAATTTGTTCTATCTTATGAGACAATTACTCTCACACGGGCACTAGAGTGAGTAAATTTGATTTAATGAGATAGCGTGAATTCATTGGGCTCAGATAATTTTTGTATATGAATTTATGGTTTTACGTGTTCTACTTATTATAACAATCTTAAGACTAATTTAATTCTAGTTCACAATGAATTCACATTGCTTTTCATCTAGTTTGTATTTCCATTTGTTATTTCCATACATTGCCTAAGTTTAGTAGGATTTCATTTAAATTCATATTGTGATTCATATTTTGTTGATTCTATTTACTACAAATTTAATACAAATTTTGTAAGAAACCATAAAACTCTTCGAATTCTACAATACTGATTTAACAACATTGACTATTTGAAAGGCTTATTTGAGTGAGTACATTTTCATATTTTATGATTCATATTAATAATTTTGAAATGGTTACTCACGAATCATATTTTAGGTTTCTTATTATACATAAATTATCTTAGAATATATATAGTTTTAAGATATATGATTCCGTTTTTATTTTTTTAATTTTTGGCAATAATTTTACTTTGGTTTTATGCACCAGTGAAGATTATGTTTCAGAAATTAATTTCATATATAATATACATTAGTTAATATCTTTAATTTCATATATTCTGTTTTAGAAATTAATTTATGTTATGTTCTCTAAATTAGTTTTGATTTAGATATTTCATAGATATATTGTATTTCAAAAAATTAATATTAATTCTATTATACTTTCTTTTGGTGTCAACAACACAATATTCTATTGATTCTGTTTTACTCCTAATTGTAGAATAGTGCTGTTTGATATTATTTTTTATTTAAGTTGTTTAATAATTTTTATAGTCCAATTTACTTTTGTTTTGAAAGATATGACTTCAACCCCTTTTAATTCTATTTCTTTACTGGTGTTGCTCATGGGGAAAAAGCTGAAAAATTTGGTGGTGTCGATTTCGAACGTTGGCAACACAAAAAATGTTGTTCTATCCACCACCCTGAATTTGGCAAAATTTCTGAAAGAGGATGCTCCCAATTTCTCTAAGGGAGAAACTGACAAAGAAAAGAAATTTGTCATTGATGCATGGAAGCACACAGAATATCTTTGCAAGAATTACATTTTGAATGGATTGGATAACGCACTGTACAATGTGTACAATGGTGTTGATTCAGCAAAAAAATCTTTGAAGTTGCCGATGCAAAGAAATTTATTGTTGGCAAATTTTTGGATTACAAAATGCTGGATTCGAAAACAATGATCAGTCAGGTTCAAGAACTCCAAGTAATTCTTCATGAAATACATGCTGAGAATATGACCTTGAGTAAATTGTTTCGGGTAGCAGCAATAATTGAAAATTTTTCACCCTCATGGAGAGATTTCAAAAATTTATCTCAAACAAAAATTCAAGGAGATAAAACTTGAGAAACTTGTGATCCACCTTGGAATTGAAGAGAATAACAGAAAAGCAAAAGAAAGTTCTATGGATGGTGTTATAGACCCCAAAGCCAATATTGTGGAAAATAGACCACAAAGTAACAAGAAAATGAAGGTTTTTGGTGAAAGTTCAAGTCATAGACAACTATCCACAAGAAAGTTTAATGGGAAATGCTTCAATTGCAATAAAATGGGACATCAATCTAAGGATTGTCATAAGCTGAAGAATTTTCAGCGCAAAAATGCCCAAGCTCATATCATAGAAGTTGATGCAGCATCAGATGGTGTTGTAGATATTTTGACCTTTGTGCAATAATTTTAGAATGCAACATGGTTGGCAATTCCAAGGAATGGTGGGTAGACACTGGTGCTACTCGTCATATTTGTGCCAACAAAAATATGTTTACATCTTATGTGCCCGTTTCTCGTGGAGAACAATTATTGGGCAACTCTTCTACTTCAAAGGTTGAAGGACAAGGCAAAGTGGTCCTTAAAATGACCTCTGACAAGAAACTCACTCTCAACAATGTACTTCATGTTCTTGATATACGCAAGAATTTAGTTTCTGGTTCATTGCTCAGCAAGAATGGCTTCAAGTTGGTCTTTGTATCTGATAAGTTTGTAGTTTCCAAGAATGATATGTATGTTGGAAATGGTTATTTGAGTGATGGTTTGCTTAAGTTAAATGTACTCACTATTGTACCCAAAACTATTACTAACAATAAAGTATCTACTTTTGCTTATATTGTTGAGTCATTTGTTTGGCATGGTAGATTAAGACATGTCAATTTCAATCTTTGTGTAGGCTAATTAATATGAATTTGATTCCAAAATTCAATTTTGATGCAAATCATAAATGTGAGGTGTCTATGGAATAAAAAATGACTAAAGCATCTTTTCATTCAAGTGATAGAATTATGAAACCTTTAGAGTTAATTCACAGTAATATTTGTGACTTGACATTTGTGCAAACTAGAGGTAGTAAAAAGTATTTCATTACTTTTATAGATGATTTCATAAAATATTGCTATGTTTATCTGCTAAGAAGCAAAGATGAGGCAATTGAAATATTTAAGCTTTATAAAAATGAAGTTGAGAATCAACTGAGTACAAGGATTAAATTTATAAGAAATGATAGAGGTGGTGAATATGGTCCTAGAATTTTGTGTACAATATGACATTATTCAACAAACTACTGCTCCTTATTCCCCTCAATCAAATGGAGTTGCTGAACGTAAAAATCGGACACTTAAAGAAATGATGAATGCAATGCTCATAAGTTCAGGCTTACCACAAAACTTGTGGGGAGAAGCTTTATTAACGGCAAATTACCTATTAAATAGAATATCTCATAAAAAGTCACAAAACATTCCATGTGAAGAATGGAAAGGATGAAATCCTTCATGCAAATACTTAAAATTGTGGGGGTGCCTAGCAAAGGTTGCAATACCTAAACCAAAATTGGTTAAAATAGGACCGATATTGATTGTATATTCATTGGTTATACTATCAGTAGTTGTGCATATCGATTTTTAGTCTATAAATCAAATATTTTAGATATATATGTTAACACAATCATTGAATCAAGGGATGCCATCTTCTTTGAAAATATTTTTTCACATAACATGTCATGTGAAGCAAGTTTACAAAAACATTCTCAAGATACTATAACGAGCGAAACTTAAAATGAATCAAAAGTTGAGTTAAATAAGGAAGAGGAACTCAGACGAAGTAAAAGAATGAGGATCTCAAAATCATTTGGGCTTGAGTTTTCAACATATTTGTTAAAAAACAAACCTCAAACATTTAAAGAGGCTATGTCCACTTCAAAAGCTCCATATTGGAAAGAAGCTGTGAATAGTGAAATTGAGTCCATCATGCATAACCACACTTGGAAATTAGTTGAGATCTTCCATTAGAAAGTAAACCACTTGGATGTAAGTGGATTTTTAAATGGAAAATGAAAACTGATGGATTAATAGACAAATATAAGGTGAGACTTGAAGATAAAGGTTACAACTAACAAGAACGACTTGATTATTTTGATACTTACTCGCCAGTTACTAAAATTACTTCCATCGCATGGTCATTGCAATATCAGCTTTGCATGGGCTTGAGATGCATCAGATGGATGTAAAGACAACTTTTTTAAATGGTCAGTTAGAAGAAGAGATCTACATGCAACAACCTAAAGGATTTGTTTTCCCCGATCAAGAAACAAAAGTTTTCAAATTAATAAGGTCTCTTTATGGATTAAAACAAGCACTAAAACAATGGCATGAGAAATTTGATTACGTAATGTTGGCGAATGGGTTTCAAATTAATGGATGCGACAAATATGTATATGTCAAAAACAATAAGAATGATCATGTCATTGTGTGTTTGTATGTTGATGATATGCTAATTATAGGTAGCAATATCAATATTATTATGGCTACTAAACAAATGCTAGCCAATAAATTTGAGATGAAAGATATGGGTGTCGCAGATGTTATTGTAGGAATTAAAATTTCTAAAACCCCACAAGGGTTACTATTGTCTCAATCGCATTACATTGATAAAATGCTCAAAAAATTCAAAAAACATCACATTGGGAATAACAAAGACCTCTATGGATACCAGTCTCTATTTAGCTAAGAATAATGGAGATGGTATAACATAACTAGAATATTCTCGCATAACTAGCTATTTGGTGTACATTATGAGTTGTACACCTCTAGATATAGCATATGTTTTAAGCAAGCTAAGTCGTTATACGAGCAATTCAGGTCAAGATCATTGGAAAGATATATTGAGACTTTTGGGATACCTAAAGCACACTAAAAATTATGGCTTACACTATACTAGATATCCTACTGTACTTGAAAGCTATAGTGATGCTAATTGGATATCTGGTACTAAAGACTCCAAATCGACGAATGGTTATATCTTCACTCTTGAAGGTGGGGCTGTGTCTTGGAAATCTTCCAAACAAACATGTATAACACGATCCATAATGGAATCTGAGTTTATAGCTTTAGACAAGGCTAGAGAAGAAGTAGAATGGCTTCAAAAAATTTTGGAAGATATTCCAAACTGGTCTAAGCTAGTGCCTGCAATATGTATACATACTGATAGCCAAGCAGCTATTGGAAGGGCACAAAATATTATGTATAATGGTAAGTCTCGACATATACGACAGAAACGCAATACAATCAGAGAACTACTTTCAAATGGAATTATCACTATCGACTTTATGAGGTCAAAGGATAATATTGCGGATCCACATACTTTAGTATTCTTTTCACGCTAGTCATATGACTAACTTTGAGATTGGACTGAAAATGAGCACACCCCTACAGCATTACTTATGTCTTGGCGACTTGCCTTGAGATACAACAAGCTACCAATCATACTTCATCAACATTCTCAGCATTTGAGTCCCTTGTGATCTTAGCATAGGTAGGTGTTAGAGTTCGTTTAGAACTTTCTTTAGCATATTCTTTGCATATTTTTCTTGTGATATGAAGATGCCATTCGACAATTGTTTGATTTGAAGGCCAAGAAAGTAAGTTAGTTCACCAACCATGCTCATTTCAAACTCACTCTTCATCTAATCAACAATCTGATTTATCAAGAACTAAGGGGACCCTCCGAACACTGTGTCATCAACATAGACTTTTGCGATGATAAATCCTTCTTTTGATCATTTAATAAAAAGAGTTCTATCTGATGCCCTACTAGAGTATCCTCTATTGATAAGAAATTCTGCGAGACAATCATAAAAATCCTTCTGAAGCTTATACACATGTTGAGAACATGAATGATCAATGAATCCTTTAGGTTGCTCAACCTAGACTTCTTCGTTTAGGAAACCATTCAAAAAAGCACTTTTCACATCCATCTTATAGTTTAAATTTGATCAAACATGAGACCCTGAAAAGAAGACGAATGACTTCCAATCTGGCAACAGAGGCAAATGTTTCATTAAACTCAATACCTTCTACTTGAGAGTACCCTTGAGCCATTAGACATGCTTTGTTGCGAACAACCACTCCATTCTCATCAAATTTATTCTTAAACACTCATTTGGCGTTCATTACATTGGCAGACTCCGGACAAGGAACTGGTTCCGTTCAAACTGACCCAATTCTTCCTGCATAACATTCTTTTAGAATACATCTTTTAGGGTTTCATTGACATTCTTAGGCTCCACCATCGAGGTGAAGCAGACATTCCCAATCAGTTTCAGGTAGTCTACATTTTCCTTCCTCTAGGTTGTAACCCGATAATTTAAGTCACCTATGATATTCTCAGAGGGATGATTCTTTCTAACTCTACTACAGTACTTAACGGATTCAGATACTGACTCTTTAGGTTTTGAATCACTTCTCTCACTATCATCAATGTTCTTCTTTTTGTCAGCAACAACTCGAGTAACATATGGAGACATCAACATACTATCACTATCATCATCTTGCACAGGTTCAAAGTCGTGGTCATATATAATAGCATTAATTGATTCCATGACTGAATGAGTACAATTGTTGATTGTTAGACGAGTATCCCAGAAAAATACCACTATTAGACTTGGAGCCCCACTTCTTTCGGTATTCTCTATCTACAAGAATGTGACAAACACTTCCAATGACATGAAAGTACTTGACATTGGGTTTCCTCCTCCTTCATAGTTCGTAATTTGTCTAAGTAGTACCAGGTCGCAAAGAGACCCGATTGTGTATATGACAGGTTGTATTCAGCACTTCAGCCTAGAAATATAAGGACATATTTTTTCCATCCATCATGACTCTTGTCATCTTTTGCAGCATGCGATTTTTTCTCTCAACCACTTGATTCTGTTGAGGAGTGATAGGGGATGAAAACTCATGCAGAATCCCTTCCAGGTTACAAAAATCTTCAAATAGAGTGTTTTCAAACTCCTTGTCGTGATCATTTCATATATGGATGATTAAAACCCCCGTTCCCTCTGAAGTTGGCGACATAAGGTTTGATAAACGTTGAAGGTATCTAATTTTTCACATATAAACTTTATCCAAGTATACTGGGAAAAATCATCAACACATACAAAGCATACTTTTTTCTCCCTAAGCTCTCAACTTGCATCGGACCCATCAGGTCAATATGCAGAAGTTCTAAAACCCTTCTTGTAGTGCAAGTTGAAACTCTTTTGTGAGAGGCTTTGATTTGTTTTCCTGCCTGACGTTCACCACAAACACTATCACAGACTCCTGAGAGCTAAAGAATTCCAAAAAATAGCTTCTTCAGTAATAGCTTTCTCGACTGATTGAAGATTGGTGTGCCAAGTCTCTTGTGCTAGAGAGACGCTTCGTTGTTTCTTACAGAATTGCATAGATTGGAGGTAAGATCAGGGTTTCACAAATAGCAGTCATCAGACAAGCGAATCCCATACATAATGGCAATATTGTCTGAGTTGGTCATAGTTCACTTATCCCTAGAAAAGCTCACAAAGAAACCTTAGTCACATAGTTGACTTGTGCTGATCAAATTTGCTATTAGTCCTTCCACAAGAATAACCTCATGAAGAATAGGAAGTCTAGGATAGTTCAGTCTACCTTTGCCAATCACTTTTCCTTTAGCACCATCATCGAAGGTTACATGGCCTGAGCTACACAGCTGAATGTCCATTACAAAGGATTTTTCTCTTGTCATGTGGCAAGAGCATCCGCTATCAAAATACCAGCCTTTTTTAGTTGATGAACATAAGGTTGTGAGAACAACCTGACATTTGACAATAAAGGATTCCTTTGAATGCTTAACTCTCCACTCTAATTTGATGTTCCTCATGTTTTTTTACAGAATGAGTGACATCATGATGTTTAAACGGCAATTTCTGTCGTCTCTGGTAAACACACCCCTCATGCAGACGAAAACAAAAAGGATGAATATGACTTCCTTTTCCACAGAAATGACAAATTCACCTCATCTGAGTTTTAAACTCAGTACAGTGTTCTTTCTGTACATAGACTTGAGTGGGCATCTGAGTATTTTTGGTAGGAACAAAAAAATTATGACAGGGAAGATTCTTTTTTGCTCACAAGACTCTTTGATTGAGAAAAGCCAACACCACTTTGCCAGATGCTTGTTTTCCATAGGATAAAATCTTGTTTAACTCATCTGTACTGGAATTCATCGTACGGACAGATTTTGTCATTAATTCAAGATCAGCCTTGGCGACTTTTAGTTCCTTCTTCAATTCGGATATAATATAACAAACCAAACAAACTTGTATATAAATTTTGAGAAATATTTATCAAACACATTAATTTTATTTGAGAAAAATACCTTTTTAATCCTTAAGTTTTAAGGAAAAATTGCATTTAATCCATATGTTTTCAATTTGGTCATTTTAGTCAATTAATCCTTCAATTTTGAATAATAAGTTTAAAAGGTCCCTTTCCATTAATTAGATCATTTTTATTATTTTATAAATAACAATGATGAAAAGGGTAATTGCTTTAAATCACAAAACTACTGAAAATATTTTCAAATATAGAATATCACTGTTTATCGATGATAGATAGTGATAAGATGTTTATCAGTGCTTATCACTGATAGATAGTGACATGTCTATCAGTCTCTTTGACTATTTATCAATAATAGACATTGTTAGACATGACATTTTATTATATTTATAAATATTTTTACTCATTTTAATTGAAAACAATCCTAATTAAAACAGTAATTAAAGAAATATATATATATATATATGTTTTCCTTTCCTTTACCTAGCCCTCACCGACTGGTTGTAAATTTTGAGTAGAACGTTATCGTAGAATTTATGTTCTGAATTGTTCACTTTTAATGCAAAATAACATTCTTTTCTTCCTTCTTCTCCTTCCTCTCATTTCTCTCTCCTCAATTCTAGCGAGAGAAACTACTTACATTTCTCAAAACTCCAAATCAAAATCCCTCTTCCCCTAATTCCTTCACTCCCTATTTTCCCCATTTATCCCCAAATCTTCACTCCCAAATCCCATTTGGGATTGGGAACAATCTCTCATTCCATTCCTTCGCCATTGATCCCTTCTCCCTCTTCTTCACCTACATGTTTCTCCATTATTTTGATTTCCTATGACAATTTCATTTTTCCAATTTTGCCATTGATTTTTCCTTCGCACGAAATGACCTCTTGTTTTGGAACCTAATTTGTTGTTGATTCTTAGATTCTAATTTGTTGTTGATTCGGAACCTAATTCTCTCTAATGTTCCTGATCCTCACCCTCTTGTTTTGATTTAACCAAAAACCAAAATTACTATTTTAATCATTGTTATTTCATTAAAATAATAAAAATAATTAACAGAAAAATTGCACGAAATGACCCAAAGACTAAAAACTTTAGATGACCCACCCCCAAAAACTTTATCATAAGTGATCTTTTGGCCACGTGAAATACCAATTTTACCCCCCAAAATTAAAACAGCCCAAACACACCTTTTCATTTTTTCTTTAAAAGTCGCCTCCTACCCGCTGGAAAACTTTTCCGCTTTCACTTTCTCTTTCAAGCTTTTCGCTTTCTCTTTAAACTTCCCAAATTTCTCTTTCAAGTTTTTCGCTTTCTTTCTGAACCTTTCGTTTTCTCTCTCTATCTTTTTGCTTTCTCTCTAAACCTTCTGAACCTTTCGCTTTCTCTTTCGACCTTTCACTTTTCCTGGACGGTTCGTCTTTGTCTTCTTCCTCATCGTCGTTTTCTGCTTCATCTGAAAGGTAGGCCCATACTAGGTTCAAGATCACTCACAGCAAGCTTAACGATCACTTAGCATAGCTCAAGAGATCGCTAAACTTCGATGAAACGATCTCTTGATCTAGAATAAATGATAGCCCAGTCTAGGTTATACGACTAAGCGATCGTTTAGATTACTACGTGATCGTTTAGATTACTACGAGATCGCTTAGATTACTAAGCAACCATTTAGTTCGATACGAGATCGCTTAGTTTACTAGAAGTCGTAGAGTATAGACTAAGCGATCACTTAGATACTATGCGATCTCGTAGTAATCTAAACGATCGCGTAGTAATCTAAACGATCGCTTAGTATTTAATAAGCGATCGTTTAATGTTTAATAAGCGGTCGTTTAGACATTTTTAATCTGTTAAACTGATGTTGTACTGCATTTCCTTTCTGTAGGTTGATAATGGCGGTATCCGAGGACAAGTACTTCCCTGCCACAGTCTCCTGCATGGTCCACAAAACCAGCTTCCTGATCAAGAGCAAACGGACAACTGATCAGATGGAGAAGTTCAGGAAGACCTCATTTGGTCCATTGCTGGACGTGGACCTGGTGTTCAATGGACAGCTATTCCATCACTTCTTGCTACGGGAGGTGAGGGAGGATGGCGCCGACTCAATACTAGGGAAGAAGGTTACCTTCACCCAAGATGACTTCAATCTCATAACCGGGCTGTGGCCGATGGAAGAAACGGTCGAACGAGATACATACGGCAAGAGACTACGGCGTCTCATCCTTGGACCTAGGGACCCAAATGATAAGAAGGAAAAGCTGGTCAAGGATGTTAAGGTTGCCTTCGAGAAGATAAGATTTACGAATGATCAAGACGCTGTAAAGGTAGCCCTCGCCCTGTATATCGAGACGGTTATGATGGGCAAAGACAAGAAGACACAATTCGACATGAAGACTCTTGGAATTGTGGATGACTCTGAAGTCTTTGCCAACTACGACTGGTCGTCTGTCTTCTTCAATCGGTTGTTGACTAGCATGAAGACTATCATGCGCGGAAAGAAAGAGGCGCATGATATCAAGAAGGCAGACAATCCCAAGCACACCATATACTATTGCATCAAAGGATATGTGCTTGCATTCCAGGTACGATTTAGTCCAATTTATACTTCAATTATACTTCTATATTTAGCGTAATCCATACCATAATCCATTTATGTTGTTTTCTAGGTGTGGGCATACGAGATATTGTCTACTTCCAGCAAGTTCGTGGCTACCAAATCAAGCAAAACTGCCATTCCACGAATTCTAAAGTGGACATGTTCTCAGCCTCCATCGTACAAGTCATTGGAGAGGAATGTCTTCCAACCCAAAAAGGTAACTCATCGGTTAGTAATTCTAAGCGATCGTTTACATTACTTAAACGATCGTTGATATACATCTACACGATCGTAGATGTCTATCAACGATCGTATAGATAATCTAAACAATCGATGAGTTTATAATGAGTGATCGTATAATTTATGCGATCACCTAGTATATGTATGCGATCACTTAGTACGATATAAGTAATCGTTTAGATTATTTAGGCGATCGTTTACATTAGTTCATGTGATCGTTTACTCACCTTTTTATTATTGATTTATTGTTTGCATTACAGACGATCGTCCGAGTGAGACTCGTGCCTTCGCTAGATGAACTCAGTTACAAGGAGGATAGAGTAAGGGGGGTTGAGTTGATGCCATGTGTCAACCCTGTGTTAAGAGATCAGCCGTTGGCTGACACTAAGGCAAACCAACCTGAGTCCTCTCACAAAGAAGACCAGCTCGAGCAGCCGGTTATGGGGACTAACCCGAGTCCTCTCCCAAGGCAATCTAGTGGTCAGAGGGGGAAGAAAAGGAGCGCCAAGACGTCTGAGAGGCACCCCACCTCTAGGAGGCACAGGCACTCTAGGTCGTATAAAGTGCCATTGAAGGAGATATTTGCAGTTAGCACCGACTGGGCGAACTTGACGACAATGGTTCGGGAGCAGCACGACCATTTAAGCAGCAGATAGATGACCTGAGGAGGTTTATCGAGCATCTATGCGAGGTTAGATTTTATTCCTTCCAATTGTTTTTTTATTCATACTGATCGCATAGTAACAATTAAGCGATCGCTTAGCATTTGTATGTGATCGCATACAAATGATAAGCCATCGTTTAACTGTTACTATGCGATCGTTTAGCATTTGTATGCGATCGCTTATCACTTGTATGTGATCACTTAGCTTTTGTATGCGATTGTTTAGCATTTGTCTAACCTATTACTTTGTTTGTCTGATTTAGGGTGGCGACGACAACTACAAAGAAGACAATGAGGAAAACGAGGGTGGTGGTAGAGATGGTCAAGCTAAAGACCAACCCACCGAGGAAGAAGGGTGTGGCGGGGGTCACGAAGGAGGAGAGACTGAGGAAAGGGCAATAATGGTTTACAACCAACCCACAGAGGAAGAAACCACTATTGCCACCACTGAAGATTCCACCCCAATCGATCCCTCCATGACACAGCCACCCTATGTCGAAAAGCTCCCCATTGAAGTGCTCCCCACTCAATCATTCAACATGAGGAGCATAGGAGACTTGACAACCCGAGCCGAAAGGGCCGAGGTATTTATGTGATGTAATTTCATATATACATTATTTATATATTTATTCTAACATAATTCCCTTGTTGTATAGAAACACAAGGTGATGCCTGATCGTCGGAAGAGATCTAAGCCGACGAGGTTTTCACCAGAGGATGTGAAGAGGCAGAAGAGGGAGCCAACATCCTCCAACACTGATCCCCCCTCCCTACCAATCCTACCTCAACCCTAACTTCCCCACCTAACTTTCAAACCAACCCAACCTCAACCACTACCCTCTGAACCTTAACCCCAAACCCAACTTCCCCAACCAACCCAACCTCAACCCTTACCTTCCTAACCTTAACTCCAATCCCAACTTCCCCAACCTCCAAAACCAACTCCCCAAACTTCACAACCTTCCAAACCTCAATCTTCCCAACCAACTCCCCAAACTTCACAACCTTCCAAACCTCAACTTCACCAACCTCCTCAACCAACTCCTCAAACTCCACAACCTTCCAAACCTCAACCTTCCCAACCCGAACCCGTAGTCCCTATCCCCAACTTTCTCATCAAAGAAGTCCGGTGTATGACCCCTTGTTCCCAATTTTGGATATGTTGTGGGCTGCATACAAGAAGTGGATGAGCACTTGAAGACAAAAGACAAGAACAAGACAGTCACATACGCCTCCCGAACCAAGAAATTCTTCTGAACCCTTGAGAAAAATACATGGGTGATTGGGGATGTAAGTTTTCCTTTAAACTTCAACTGATCGCTTAGATAATATTAAGTGATCGCATAGTTCTGTCTACGTGATCGCTTATATAATCCTAAACAATCGCTAAGCGATCGTTTAGGATTATATAAGCGATCACGTCGACGGAACTATGCGATCGTTTAGTAAACTCTAATCGGTTGTTTATGCTTAGTAAGAGGTCACTTATGAAATCATAAACGGTCATTTAGTAATTCAATTGTAACTCGTATATTACTAAACTTTTACATTGTTTTCTGTAGAATATGGACATACTAGTGCTCCACATTCACCAGGAGCTTCACTCCCGGCCTGATTTGTGTTCACTTCGATTCACGGTGGTGAACACTTCATTTATGGTATGTAACCCTGAACTTGTTTTGTAATTTGACCGATTATTATTGTTATTTTATCTAACCCTTGATTTTCTATAGGATTCCCTCATGAATATTGAAGGAATCTCGGTCAATATACAACCTAATGGTGTGGTCATTCATGACAGGATAGTGGAGCCTTGGACCAACAAGGTTGCACACGCCGGTTTTTGGGCCATGCACTTGACGTTCCTCGAGTTCGCACATGGCCTAAACGAAGACTACAAGCCTGCATGGTCGGAGGTGGATTTTGTGTTTGGGCCAATCAACATAAATGAGCATTGGCTCATGGCTGCAATCGACTTTAGGAAATCCACGATCTTCGTCTTCTACTCGATGCCAGACTACATTCGTGCGGACATTGTGAACCCAAGACTCCAGCTACTCAGCGGGGCCATACCATCAATTTTGATAGCCGGTGGATTTGACACGAACCTTCTAAATTTCAAGTACCGGCCGTGGGAAGTGAAACGATCCAAGGTTACGCTTCAGTGGGGCAAATCCCTCGACTATGGGATTTTTTCTTGTGAATTTTTAGAGTATCTTGTAACAAATACTAATAGAGATAGTTTAATTTTGAACAATATGCCTATATTTAGGAAACAATATATAGTCGAATTATGGGCAGACAAATTTTTATGGTAATCAATGATATTAGTATTTGTGCACATCTATTGTTATTATACTTAATTTAATCCAATTGTTTTATCAATTGCAAGTATTCGTGTCCATTTCTCGTATTACAATAGATGTACTAAGCGATGGTTTAATATATACTAAACGATCGCTTAAATATACAATAAACAAACAATAACTTAATATACAGTAGACGATCGTTTAGACATGTTCTAAGCGTTTAGTATATACTAAGCGATTGTTTAATAATGATCGCTTAATATACAGTAGACAATCGTTTAGACGTGTTATAAGCGATCGTTTAATATATACTAAACGATCATTTAGACTTGGTGATTATATCAAATCGTTTTTTTTATGGACAATTACAATATTACCCTTCGCCTATATATACATCTCAAAATTATCTATAAAGTAAAAGGTCGAAATAATTTCAAATGAAAATTGAGACATTTATAGATAATCTAATTATAGTAATTTCGAACATTTACGAAACATTTAGGAACGGTCAATGGTAATATGACAAAAACCTTATTAGACATTTTTAAATCTTAGGGATCTATTAGATACAAAATTAAAAGTTGAGAACATATTAGATATTTTATTTAAATTTAAAAATTAAATAAAGATATATTAATCCATATTAAGCTCGCCCATAGCTTATATTCACATTTCATGCATCCCATGTGTCCCCGTGGCAGGCGTTATCAGTGGTAGCCGGTATGTTTTTCTGTTGTGTCCTCCCTGACCGCATCGCGTACACTTATGTACTTGTAATGGCTCCTCACCAGTAGACGATATTCTAACGGTCTATCGTCGACCTACACTTGGCGTCTTTCGTGATGGTAAGATTTCAAAGTCATCGAAATCAGGTCTTTGTCTCCACTCTTGTTGATGGCCAACTGGGTATATCGGTCCGGCATAAGCGGCAAGCACACGCTCTACTGTGAACCACTTTGAGCATAATGTTTAGACGTTAATGTTCCACATGGCTGCCGCAGCTACTGCGTATGAGCATGGAATCTCCATGCAATTGAACTCCATACACGTACATGTTCGTGAACGGAGATCAACCAGTCCACCAAGATGCCCATCGTCGACATTTAGCACATACATGTCCACTGAAGATACACAATACGTTCTGGACACCGATTCAGCCTCTTTCAGGATAGTCATTGCATAGTCAGTTACATGGTTTGCGCATGCCATAGCATGTGTACGTCGGACATAGAACCAACTCTGTAACCAACCTAGAATATGCTAAAAAAGCTTCGTAATAGGCAGTTCCCTCGCGTCTTTTAAGACTCCATTAAGACATTCTACTATATTCGTTGTCATCTTGTCATACCTACAATGGACTTGGTACACTCGTGCCCACCGTTGTAATCTGATCTCTTCAAGGTAGGCTGTCACCCCGGGATATCTTTGAAGCTTAGACCAATATATTTGAAACTCAGACATCCTATAAGTCTTGGCTGCTAGGTAGAAATGCAGAATTATATCCTTATTCTTGAACTTATCCATCAAGTTATTCCGAATGTGGTATATACACAATGCATTGAATGCCTCTGGGAATACGCTTGATACAGTCTTCCCAATGAATATGTGACGATCTGATCTAATCACCAAGTTAGGGATATCTCCGATCGAGGCCTTCAAGTGGGTCATGAACCAAAGCCAGGATGCATCGTTTTCGCCGTCTACGATACCAAAAGCAATTGGATGTATGTTGTTGTTGCCATCAATACATGTTGCTATCAACAACATACCTTTATATTTCTAGTGCAAATGAGTACCATCGACAACCATGACAGAACGAATGCAATTCAAGAATCCCCTAATGCACGGACCAAATGCCATGTAGACGTACTTAAAGTACCGTTGATCTTCTACTTCAACCTCAAACACCATGCCTGGGTTTGCAAGTTTCAGTGCCTCACCATATAATAGACAAGAGCATATAGTCCTTCTGGCGACCCTCGTGCAAATACCAGAGCGTACTCCCTTGCACGATAAGCTTGCCCATAGCTTTTATTCATACCATAATCCCACCGGACATCTTCAATTATATCTCTTGGACGGTATGTTCGGCCTACTTGATCGTACTTTGACTTAATTAAGTGTCCAATAACCCAACTCTTAGCTTGTTGGTGATTACCCGTCCTCATCTCAAGGGAACATGTACGGGCACTCAGATACTTTGTCACTTTGAAAGAACCGCTTCCTTCCAAATTTTTTGCACGAACTCTCCAATTGCATCCCTCAACCAAACATCGCATTGTCAGCAAATGCTTCGTAGACTTCTTTACACGGTATCCAAAGTTCTTCTTTATAGCGAGTATCAACAGTTTAACTGACAGGTCATATTTGGAGAAGAAAATCTGACCTTCCCTTATATCTTCGTCGCTCAAACAATCATGGAGGATTATGATGAGGTCATCGTACGATGGGCCATTTAATGGTTCGGCTATGTCTATGAATGGTTAGGTTGGAATAATGAGAGACACTTGAACGGATGGTATTGCCACAAGTGAGGTTGGGATTGTCTGTGGTATTGACCACTGTCCATACACGTCATACGTCGGAATACTTTGACCAACCCATTCTTCACTTCTATCGTCCCCCAGGTTGCATGCCTCAACATTCTCCTCCAATGATGACGTGGTATGAAAATCATATGTTGGAATGCTTGGAACTACTTCAGCCGTTGGATTGCATTCTTCATGTATGTCATGTACTCTATGCCTCTCGTGAAGTGTAAGTGATACAAACAATGGCATCCGAGATGCATCACTTCCTTCTAGAAAAAAATTAAGATCTTCATCGTCTACTATGTCAATTGGAGGAACTTGGACCAACAGATTGTAACAACACTTGATGTGTATATCGAACAGGTAGGGATCAATATTCAGTCGTTCATGCAGTATGCTAACTAATTCACTACATGTTATATCTTTTCTGATTTTCAGACCTTTCATTTGACCTCCAACATAGTTGCATCCGAACTGATCCCATTCCTCACCAAATTGCACAAAGATACGAAGTAGATTCATTGACCTGTAGAGAAGTTAAGGTTTTTGGTTAGAAATGATCTTCAGAAAAGAAACAAACAGAGCGATCACCTAGTAAAATGTAAGCGATCACATAGGCAAATGTAAACGATCGTCTAGTATCATATATGCGATCACCTAGTGATGGACTAAGCGATCGCCTAGTATCATGTATGCGATCGCCATCACCAGGCAATTGCATACATTATACTAGGTGATTGCTTAATCCATCACGAGGCGATCACATACATAATGTGTAAACGATCGCCTAATATCATGTATGTGATTGCCTAATATCGTGTAAGTGATCGCTGAGAATAGTTAACTATAATTGGTTGACTATATGAAGATAATCGATCGTTTACTTCTACATAAGCGACCATTTATATAGAACTATACGATATAGGAAGAGAAACACTTACATTCTCTGTGTTTCTGATTCTAACCCACGATGTTGCTGAAACGAACACTGGACGAAGATGAAAAAAGCGACAGACGCTGTAACTCACAGAGAAAAATGGAAGAAGAAGTCCGTCCGGATGTTTGTGATACTCGCAGAACCCAATGGAATAATGGAAGAATGTGTGAGACCGATCGTCCATTAGTATCCTTGCATTCAATTTTGTTGGTATAATGGTAGTTGACATTGAATGATTCTGGACAGTGCTGGTAATGAAGGCTTCGACATTCAATGCATTCAATTTTGGGGGAGAGAAAGTTTTGGGCTGTTTTAATTTTGGGGGTAAAATTGGCATTTCACATGGCCAAAAAATCACTATGATAAAGTTTTTGAGAGTGGGTCATCCATAGATAAGTTTTTAGTTTTTTGGTCATTTCGTGCAATTTTTCCAAAGATGAGTATTTTAAACCTATTATTCAAAATTGGGTAACTAAAATGGTCAAATTAAAAGCATATAGACTAAATGCTCATATTCTTTAAAACTATTGGAGAAAAAGTAATCTTCCCATTTTATTTTTAATAGTTTTTTTAAAACTAAAAGTATTTAAATAAAAATGAATTTTTGAAAAACATTTTTCTCTAAATCAATCTAAACAGACCGTCTACATAAAAGAATAACAACGATAAAGAACAAGTACGAGATATGAACACATTGGTTAGGAGACCAACTTCGTATGTCATTGACATTTAATACACCAACGGTGCAATCAACTCTTATCACCACCGATATCTCGTTGTTCAACTCAATGACCATTTTCAATAGCCAACTCCGGTGACCACCTCTGACAGCTAACTCCAACAACTACTTGCAGCCAACTTCGACAACCACCATCTGTTGACCACTATTGCCAACTTTAGCAAGCCTATATTGTAACCACTCTACCAACTTCAACAACCATTATTTTAAATTATAACTACTACAAATTTAGATTTTGTTAACACAATTTTTTTGTTTTGTTGAGTTCAAGACATAAAACCATCAATAAAACCTTAATTTTAAGCTTAAAAATGACTATCAATCTAAAAATATGTATAAAATATTAATAAGTTTTTTTATTAAAATTGAGGCATGAAATTGTCAATAAAAACACCTTTGTTGGCACAAAAGTATACAAATTCCGTGCCAATGTTAAATTCTCAATTTTTTCTTTGGTTCATATTATTTTATAGTCGTTCTTTATAGTAATTTAATATTAATAAAATCATTTTTATCATGTAAGAAATCAAATAAACTTGTACGTTAAAACACTTGAGAAAAAATTATTAGACACATGAATGCTTTTATTTTAAAAAGTTTCTATCAAAACTGTTCAAATAAAAATGACTAAACTGTAAATGTCACATGCACAAATTTGTAAAATGATTGCTTACATTAAAAATATATATATTGAAATGCATGATCCAAAAGTAAACCTTAAACCTCGTTTTCCAAAACTCCCAACATTTATTTACATGTGTGCTTAAACAACAATAAAAAATATATATTTAAGATTGTTGAATAAAAAAGTATCCAAACAAAAATAATCATCACAAAAACATATTATTTATATAAAAGAAAAATATGAACTCAACACCCCACCTACCCAAAACATATGAACTCAACACTCCAAACACCCAAAATATTCATAGATGGACTGTATAACATCAGCCACAGACATTACAAACAGCCTAACCGCAACAAGCCCTTTGGATATTCCAAAGAAGGGGGAAAATCAGGCAACCGATCAACAAAAAGATAAAATGATGGCATGGTTTGCTTGAGCAACTGATCATATAAAGAAAGAGCGGTGTTCTTCCTCTTGCGGCAATCAATGTGAATTCATTTTTTCTGTTATTCTTATTTCAGCCAAACATAAGTGCTCCACTTGATTTCTCCGATCGACCCTCCACGCATGAAACAGGATAAGATAATCGTGAAAAGTCACAAGATTCTAGCTAAAAGAGGATTACAACGCACCATGTTAGGGAAGCACTTCCGATCCCACTGAATATAATAGAAAGCTTGTCGCTAGTGCTTCTTAAGCGCGTTCATTTTGTCCCTAAGGTAGTAAAGCTTAGCCCTCCGCACTTTCTTCTTGTCCAACACCTTGATCTCTTTAATGTTTGGTGAGTATCTGTCATTCATCAACCACTTGTTTTAGTCATAAACACAATGCTATCAGAAATAATCAGGCGAATATCATTTAAAGAAACATCTATATGGAGGAAGACCATACATACATGTACATATTAATACACCAACTTCAACAAGTGTGTTCCTCTGTTATTGAAATAGAATATTGTTAACGATGTACTATTTTATTTGTATCAGTTTTTTCTCTTTTCTTTTTGGTATTAGTGAGTGTTCAAACTAGCTTGCGTGCTACTTCAATTGTCCTCACAAGACAACTTGATTTCACTACATTTGATTGTCAAGGTCACTCGTAGATTACTAAACCCTAAGAAAGTAACCGCCATGGTTTCAAACCATACTTCTGTCCCTTTGATTATTTAAATGGCTCTTATGAACTACTAGACCACTCATGGAACTAGAGGCCTATTAGTGGTTTATTTGTATAAAATGTTATATGAACTCGCAAAATTTACAACACAAGGCTTAGTTTCTCTCTGAATTTAATAAAGACTCGAAACTCATAAGGACTTGCACCTTAAGGTTAATCGTTTGATAAAATTCTTCAAATCCCTGTAACATTCCTTGACCTAATCTAAAGCAGAACAGGAACAAAAGAAAAAGAAAAAAAAAAACACCTAAGAAGCATAGACACGACATGGGCATGGTGACACATCAATTTCTAAAAAAAAAGTAGGGACACATTTTGTTTAAAATAAAATGCATGACATATGAACACTTCTTTATAAATAAAAATATATAAATCTAACATATAAACAAAATATACTTCATAAAAACATACAAAGTCAAGTAAGGTGATTTGAAATCTTAGGAGATATAGGAAGATTTAGATGGCTATGACTAAAGGAAGAAAATGTCAATCCTAATAGGATTAATCAAATAATTCAATATATAAGAATTTGGTCTATTAGAAATCACTATTTTCCCCCTAACTTTTAGGTTAAATATTTTCCAATGTCGTGTCGAAACTTAGAAGAAAAAAATTAATCTAGACACATTTTTTGAGTGTCGAACACATGTCTAGAGGATGTCTAGATGTATCTGTGTCTAAGACGTGTTCAGATGTATCTGTGTCCTATCCTAGATGAGCAGAATATGCTTCTCCTGTTCTTCATCAAAGGTGAGCAGGGACAAAGACAATGAAATTGGGAATGTAACTTTTGCAGAAAATAATTATAGTAAAAATTCACCATTACTTACAGAGGGAAGAGGGACTCAATCCCAACACCAGCAACTAGCCTCCTTAATCTAAAAGTTGTGTTGAGACCAGCATTTCTTCTGGCTATTACAATACCTTTTAATGTTGAGACACGCCGCTTGTTCTCAGGTACTTCCTGTTCACACATAACAAGAAAAGCCAAAAAACTGTTCCATAACCTCATCTACAACTGCTTTTTAGAATAAGAACATTATCTGAAAGTAATGCAATATGATAATAATTTGACTGAACTTTACCACTTTGAGCTGCACAATATAGCCTGGCTTTATATCTGGAATTTCTCTCTGTGCTTTTACCTCCTCAACAGCTTCCTTATCTAAAATCTGTAGGGAAAAGAAAGCAATATATTGAAAGCAAACAAATGGAAGATGAAATGAAACTACTTTTCCAACAATACTCAGAAATGTGAATACCTGCATTATGTGTCTTGAGGTTTTATCAAGCCTCTTAAATTTGATACGAGGAGTTATATCAGAATCAACTGCAGGGGATCCTTGTAGAGCTGATTCCATCGAGCTTGTCGTAGCAATGCCCCTGCTAGAAAAAGGAGCTGCAATTTCTGCCAACTGAAATATATGTGGCCAAGAACTTTGGAATGCTGAACAAGTTGAAGATACATGCTTTCTCAAAGGCACAAATTCCATTTGGGAGCTCGTATTTTTCTGCTAAATAGTTGTATAAATTGTTACAAAATGATAAATTACAAAATAGACTCTTAAATAAACGGTACCCATAAACCAACAGAAAGTTCGTATACACAATTTCTTAAAACATTTCTCACGAGGATAGTTGACGGCTTTTCTGTTTTTCAGCAATATTGAAAGAAAAGAGGTAATAAGAGGAAGATAACCAATCTCCATAGATGCCAAGGAAATTACGGAACGGCCCTCCAATTAACAAGGATCATAGAAGAAAAGAACTATAACCACATTTTTTCCCCTTAAAAAGTTATATCAGCTTGACGCAAGCTAATTACATTTCAGACAGACTAATTACAAAATAAATATGTGGTTCTCTATACTTGATTTGTTGAAAGGGGAAATAGAATACATAATAACTACAAGTCAGAAAATAGCAAAGTGCTCTTTGAAAAAGAAAACAAAAATTGACAAGAAAACCGAACTTACATCGGAAAAATGAAAGAATACAAGGACGATAAAAAAAAAAAAAAAAAAAAAAACAAGCCTTTCTTATAAAATATGATTTTATGATGATTTATGATATGATAAGCATGATGACTGGTTATATTTGATTTTAATGGCATGAAAGGCATGTTTTATCTGCTTTCTACAAGTTTTTGAAAAACATGTTTATAAGATGCTATTTATTGAGAAATGCTTGAAATGTTTTATAATGAAAATGTTTATGCAAAGCATTCCTGTTTCTAAAATGTTTTCTAAGGGACCCACTGCTGAGGGACGTTGAGAAGGCATGTAGACAACTTGTGACTTAAAGGAGCTCAATATTGAAGATGTTGAGAAGGCATTTGAGCCTAGGGACCCAGTATTGAAGGACTCGAAGAAGGTACTTGGGCATCCTGAGATAGTCCTATGTGCACATAGTGATTAATAACGTGATGTGTTGAGGTTACTCTGCATCAGCTAAGGTTTTCGACGCTGGGTGTGTCGAGATTACTCTGCCCCTAACTAAGGTTTGTTTTCGACGTTGAGTGTGTTAAGCTTTGCTCCTTTGCTCCGCCTCAACTAAGGGAATTTTAAAGCAAAAGAAGGTTTGATGAGTTTGTAAACTATATTTATGTAAAAGACCCGGATTATGTTTTATTTGAAGGCTTAACATGAGTTTTATGCTAAAGTTTTGTTTTCTCTATCATTGAGCATGATTTGGTTTAAAATACTATGTCACTCACTAAGTTGGGCATTCAGCTCATGTTTTCCATGTTTTCTTTCCCACCTAGGTAGCGAAGAAGTTCGCCCTGCTTAAGCTTCGAGTTATTAGAAGATACTTTGCATTTCAGTTGTTGTATGTGTAAATAACTTTGTATATGTGACATGTAAACATAGCCATCTAGTAGTTCAGATGTGACAACTCGTTATTGTATATGTCATCTCAGTTTATTTGTGAAAGAGTTTGGAATATCTAGTTATGTAAATATAAAATTCTCATGTTATTGAATTTATGGGCGTAGCTGATTTGAATGTCTATGTTATTAGAAATAGTGATATGGGCAGTTACGTAAGTCATATTAGACAGTTATGTAAATCATGTTTCAATAAGTTATTCAGGTACAGTTATGTAAATCATGTTTCAATAAGTTATTTAGGTACAGTTGGACAGTAAACCTCACAAAAGGGGTTGGACAGTCACAAAAGGGGTGATGTTTGTTGTCTTCACATCTCTTCTCAAGTCATAGAGGGTAATCTGGGAGGGGGTGTGACAACAAGAGTCTAACACTAACTACAAAAAAGACTTCAATCTAAAAGAACAAAACCAATGTCAAAAGTATAGAACAATCGAGTGACCGACACCCAAATGGAAGGATTAAACCTCACCAAATCCCAAACCTCCTCTCTAGATTTCTCTCCACCTCAAATACGATTACACTCCAACCAAAATACTCCACAAAATAGCAAAGAAGCTTGCTTGCCACAACACTCTTTTCCTTAGAAGGAAGGGGAGTGCAAAACCACTTTTCCACCAACAAAGAACGCCCATCCCCCATTAACTCCAAATGAAAAATTTGCCACCGATACCAAGGGTATTTTGCAAACCGGCACACCCACAGCAAATGGCTCAAATCCATAATTAAACAAGGAGTCAGTTCTAGCTGATATACTCATACTCTACGTTACCTTATAGTAATAAGACATTTAACACAAATCATGTCTGGTAAGTATTAGGGACACATGCATAACGTACACAGTTCATAAGAAACTATACATATTTCCCTACCATCAATCAAGAGTGCTGGCCAAGACCGATATTATGATATTTACTTGTTTCACTGCTTATGAACTAAAACATTAAGCATAAATGAAGTCATAAAGCCTCCAATTCGAACTAGAATAAATGTCGCAATTATATATAAAACCAAAGTAGATTTAGTGAATAGTTATAGAATCTCCGAAAACAATTGCTTAAAACCAAAGTAGATTTAGTGAATAGTTATAGAACCTCTGAAAACAACACAAGAACAAATCAAACTAGTAAACGACCATAATGTAAAAAGATAGTTAGACGAACAGAAATACATATGAAGGCTTCCGGATAATGATTGCCCAACCCCGAGAAATGTTCCTAAACCCTAAAATAATTTTACAAATTAGACTTTAAAAAAGAAAAAAAAGCCTTACTGAAAATAAATCCTAACTAACTAAAAATCTAATTTGTAAAATTATTTTTTAAAAAAAATGTTCCTATTTCACTAAAAATATTCTTGTCAGGAAATTTTACACAAATGTTTTTTTCTTTTCAACAAATATAATTTTTTGATATGTTTTTATTCTTTTTTAAAGTCTAATAGGTAAAAAAGAAAAAAAGAAAAAGAAAAAAACTTTTTGTAAAATTTCGTAGTAAGGATCTTTACCGGAAATTTTACTTTTTAAAAATAATTTTACAAATTGTATTTTAAGCTAGTTAGGATTCTACTAGAAAATAGAATTTCTTGAAAGGTTTTTTTTTTTTTTTTTAAG
>QLSR01000371.1:385490-403297 GCA_031780015.1 Citrullus colocynthis
TTTTTTAAAATAATTTTACAATATATTTTAAGTTAGTTAAGATCTTATCAAGAAGTATAATTTTCTAGTAGGTTTTAAAAATCTTACTGTAAAATTTCTTGGTAAGAAACTTTATTGGAAATTTTACCGTATGTTTTTTAAAAAATAGTTTTACAAATTTGATTTTAAGTGATTTTGGATGTTACCAACAAATATAATTTTCTGGCATGTTTTTATTTTTTTAAAGTCTAATTGGTAAAAAGAAAAAATAAAAAAGAAAAGAAAGAAAGAAAAACAACTTTGTAAAATATATTGGAAAGAATTTAAAGGGAAATTTTAGTTTAAAAATAATTTTACAAATTAAATTTTAAGTTAGTTAGATATTACCAAGAAATAGAATAAAAAAGAAAAAACCAATTCCAATTTCCTTAACTTTTGTTTAATTTTTTTAGTCAATTTTAATTAAACTTATCGAAATTTATCGGGTTTTCAATTATTTGGGAAAAACTTCAAGTAAGAATCTTTTTAACTGGAAAATTTTTAATCACCGAAAATTCCAATGAATTTTTTTTCCTTTTAAATAACAAAAAATTCACCATTCAAGACTTCACAAAACATCGACAAATAAATTAAAATATAAAGTTTAAATTTTTAAAATGTGGTTGAGTATGAAAAATTGTACTAGGTCGAAGTTGAGAGCAATTAAAGATAAAACGGAATTTTCACTATGTACGACACTCAGATTAAAATCATAGAGGTTAAAAAAAGAAGTTAAAAAGAAAAGCGGATAGTTTTGTCCAACAAAAACTATTTTTTTTTTAAAAAATAGCAATTTCCGAAAAGGAAACGAAAAACCCTAACAGCTTCCTAAAATTAAATCTCTTTCATCTTCACGCCACTTCTTCTTCTTCACGCCGTCTCCTCCTCTGTTTCGGCAGCTCGGTGTCGCCGCCGCCGTCGTCTTTCTTCCGCTCGTTCTGTAGCAGGCTCTCTCCTAGCGGTTTTGCACTGGTTTCTTACTACCTCGTTGTTACTGTTATCCTCCCAACTTCCATCTACATCTTTCTTCTCACTTGAAAAACACAAATTTGAACTTGGCTAAAGAAACAATGGTGGAGTTATTTGATTTTTCTTAATAACAAAATTGAGACGTGGTTTTTGTTTGGCTATTCTGATTCGAACATGAATCAGTCATCCAATTCTCTACTTTTTTTTTCTTCTTTTTTGGTTTGGTTATGCGAATTCCGTGTTTACTGGTGATCTAGAATAAGCTCTGATATTTCCAGCAATCTTGATCAGTGTAATGTATATTTAAGCTACATTATTTATACGCTGCTTCACTACCATGTTCCTTCTTACCTGCTTGTTTTGTAACAATTCTATGGAGGTTCTTTTGTATGCCTCGACGCTCATGGACTCTCTCTGGGTTATGCAGCTGGAAATCTAGAGCGAAAATGCAAGGTTTTCGCAGAATCAATCAATTGGTACGAAGGCAGAGTCCTGATGCTCATTTCAAATTGATTAGAGGTTATCCTCTGAATGGGGATGCTGGCTGTAGCTGCTCGGCTCCGACGTCGATGGAAAATAGTTTTACTATTCCTTGTCTTTTTGGGAATTCATATGGGTCTTTGAGCGGTTCCCTCTTGAGCTCTTTCTCGAGGTTGGGCAATCAATATCCGGAAGCCTTCGTATGTATTTCTGTTCATCTAACTATTTTTTTACATTATGGTCGTTTACTTGTATGATTTGTTCTTGTGTTGTTTTCAGAGGTTCTATAACTATTCACTAAATCAACTTTGGTTTTATACATATATAATTGCGACATTTATTCTAGTTCAAATTGGAGGCTTTATGACTTCATTTATGCTTAACGTTTTAGTTCATAAGCAGTGAAACAAGTAAATATCATAATATTGGTCTTGGTCAGCACTCTTGATTGGTGGTAGGGAAATATGTATAGTTTCTTATCAACTGTGTACGTTATGCATGTGTCCCTAATACTCACCAGACATGATTTGTGTGAAATGTCTTATTGCTATAAGGTAACGTAGAGTATGAGTACATTAGCTAGAACTGACTCCTAGTTTAATTATGGATCTGAGCCATTTGCTGTGGATGTGCCGGTTTGCAAAATACCCTTGGTATCGGTGGCAAATTTTTATTTGGAGTTAGTGGGGGATGGGTGTTCTTTGTTGGTGGAAAAGTGGTTTTGCACTCCCCTTCCTTTTAGGGAGAAGAGTGTTGTGGCAAGCAAGCTTCTTTGCTATTTTGTGGAGTATATTGGTTGGAGTGTAATCGTATTTGAGGTGGAGAGAAATCTAGAGAGGAGGTTTGGGAGTTGGTGAGGTTTAATCCTTCCATTTGGGTGTCGGTCACTTGATTGTTTTGTACTTTTGATATTGGTCTTGTTCTTTTGGATTGGATTCTTTTTTGTAGTTAGTGTTAGACTCTTGTTTTTTGAAGGCTTGCTTCTTTTTTTTTTTTTTTTTTTTTTTCGTCCTTGTATTCTTTCATTTTTCCGATGTAAGTTCGGTTTTCTTGTCAATTTTTGTTTTCTTTTTCAAAGAGCACTTTGCTATTTTCTGACTTGTAGTTATTATGTATTCTATTTCCCCTTTCAACAAATCAAGTATAGAGAACCACATATTTATTTTGTAATTAGTCTGTCTGAAATGTAATTAGCTTGCGTCAAGCTGATATAACTTTTTAAGGGGAAAAAATGTGGTTATAGTTCTTTTCTTCTATGATCCTTGTTAATTGGAGGGCCGTTCCGTAATTTCCTTGGCATCTATGGAGATTGGTTATCTTCCTCTTATTACCTCTTTTCTTTCAATATTGCTGAAAAACAGAAAAGCCGTCAACTATCCTCGTGAGAAATGTTTTAAGAAATTGTGTATACGAACTTTCTGTTGGTTTATGGGTACCGTTTATTTAAGAGTCTATTTTGTAATTTATCATTTTGTAACAATTTATACAACTATTTAGCAGAAAAATACGAGCTCCCAAATGGAATTTGTGCCTTTGAGAAAGCATGTATCTTCAACTTGTTCAGCATTCCAAAGTTCTTGGCCACATATATTTCAGTTGGCAGAAATTGCAGCTCCTTTTTCTAGCAGGGGCATTGCTACGACAAGCTCGATGGAATCAGCTCTACAAGGATCCCCTGCAGTTGATTCTGATATAACTCCTCGTATCAAATTTAAGAGGCTTGATAAAACCTCAAGACACATAATGCAGGTATTCACATTTCTGAGTATTGTTGGAAAAGTAGTTTCATTTCATCTTCCATTTGTTTGCTTTCAATATATTGCTTTCTTTTCCCTACAGATTTTAGATAAGGAAGCTGTTGAGGAGGTAAAAGCACAGAGAGAAATTCCAGATATAAAGCCAGGCTATATTGTGCAGCTCAAAGTGGTAAAGTTCAGTCAAATTATTATCATATTGCATTACTTTCAGATAATGTTCTTATTCTAAAAAGCAGTTGTAGATGAGGTTATGGAACAGTTTTTTGGCTTTTCTTGTTATGTGTGAACAGGAAGTACCTGAGAACAAGCGGCGTGTCTCAACATTAAAAGGTATTGTAATAGCCAGAAGAAATGCTGGTCTCAACACAACTTTTAGATTAAGGAGGCTAGTTGCTGGTGTTGGGATTGAGTCCCTCTTCCCTCTGTAAGTAATGGTGAATTTTTACTATAATTATTTTCTGCAAAAGTTACATTCCCAATTTCATTGTCTTTGTCCCTGCTCACCTTTGATGAAGAACAGGAGAAGCATATTCTGCTCATCTAGGATAGGACACAGATACATCTGAACACGTCTTAGACACAGATACATCTAGACATCCTCTAGACATGTGTTCGACACTCAAAAAATGTGTCTAGATTAATTTTTTTCTTCTAAGTTTCGACACGACATTGGAAAATATTTAACCTAAAAGTTAGGGGGAAAATAGTGATTTCTAATAGACCAAATTCTTATATATTGAATTATTTGATTAATCCTATTAGGATTGACATTTTCTTCCTTTAGTCATAGCCATCTAAATCTTCCTATATCTCCTAAGATTTCAAATCACCTTACTTGACTTTGTATGTTTTTATGAAGTATATTTTGTTTATATGTTAGATTTATATATTTTTATTTATAAAGAAGTGTTCATATGTCATGCATTTTATTTTAAACAAAATGTGTCCCTACTTTTTTTTTAGAAATTGATGTGTCACCATGCCCATGTCGTGTCTATGCTTCTTAGGTGTTTTTTTTTTTCTTTTTCTTTTGTTCCTGTTCTGCTTTAGATTAGGTCAAGGAATGTTACAGGGATTTGAAGAATTTTATCAAACGATTAACCTTAAGGTGCAAGTCCTTATGAGTTTCGAGTCTTTATTAAATTCAGAGAGAAACTAAGCCTTGTGTTGTAAATTTTGCGAGTTCATATAACATTTTATACAAATAAACCACTAATAGGCCTCTAGTTCCATGAGTGGTCTAGTAGTTCATAAGAGCCATTTAAATAATCAAAGGGACAGAAGTATGGTTTGAAACCATGGCGGTTACTTTCTTAGGGTTTAGTAATCTACGAGTGACCTTGACAATCAAATGTAGTGAAATCAAGTTGTCTTGTGAGGACAATTGAAGTAGCACGCAAGCTAGTTTGAACACTCACTAATACCAAAAAGAAAAGAGAAAAAACTGATACAAATAAAATAGTACATCGTTAACAATATTCTATTTCAATAACAGAGGAACACACTTGTTGAAGTTGGTGTATTAATATGTACATGTATGTATGGTCTTCCTCCATATAGATGTTTCTTTAAATGATATTCGCCTGATTATTTCTGATAGCATTGTGTTTATGACTAAAACAAGTGGTTGATGAATGACAGATACTCACCAAACATTAAAGAGATCAAGGTGTTGGACAAGAAGAAAGTGCGGAGGGCTAAGCTTTACTACCTTAGGGACAAAATGAACGCGCTTAAGAAGCACTAGCGACAAGCTTTCTATTATATTCAGTGGGATCGGAAGTGCTTCCCTAACATGGTGCGTTGTAATCCTCTTTTAGCTAGAATCTTGTGACTTTTCACGATTATCTTATCCTGTTTCATGCGTGGAGGGTCGATCGGAGAAATCAAGTGGAGCACTTATGTTTGGCTGGAATAAGAATAACAGAAAAAATGAATTCACATTGATTGCCGCAAGAGGAAGAACACCGCTCTTTCTTTATATGATTAGTTGCTCAAGCAAACCATGCCATCATTTTATCTTTTTGTTGATCGGTTGCCTGATTTTCCCCCTTCTTTGGAATATCCAAGGGCTTGTTGCGGTTAGGCTGTTTGCAATGTCTGGCTGATGTTATACAGTCCATCTATGAATATTATAAATTTTTGAACGAAGGATCAGTTGATTATTTTATGATTAGGGGGCTTTTTGACTCACTAAATTGAGTTTATATGTTTGGAGTTCATATCTGTGAAGTTTATATTTGTGGAGTTTATGTCTTTGGAGTTCATATATCTATATTGTGTTGAGTTCAAATATTTTGGTTGGGTAGGGTGTTGAGTTCATATTTTTCTTTTATATAAATAATATGTCTTTATGATAATTATTTTTGTTTGGATACTTTTTTTTATTCAATAATCTTACATATATTTTTTATTGTTTGTTAAGCACACATGTAAATGTTGGGTGTTTTGAGAAATGAGGTTTAAGGTTTACTTTTGGATCATGCATTTCAATATATATATTGTTAATGTATGCAATCATTTTACAAATTTGTGCATGTGACGTTTATTTTGTCATTTTTATTTGTACACTTTTGATAAAAACTTTTCAAAATAAAAGCATTCATGTGTCTGATAATCTTTTCTTAAGTAACATACAAGTTTGTTTGATTTCTTAAATGATAAAAGTGATTTCATTAATGTTAAATTATTGTAAATAACGACTATAACATAATATGAACCAAAGAAAAAATTGAGAATTTAACATTTTTACGGAACTTGTATATTTTTGTGTCAACAAAGGTGTTTTTATTGACAATTTTGTGCATCAATTTAAATAAAAATATTTATTAATGTTTTATATGTATTTTTAGATCAATAGTTATTTTTAAGCTTTAAATTAAGGTTTTATTGATGGTTTTATGTCTTGAACACAACAAAACAAAAAAATTTTGTTAACAAAATCTAAATTTGTAGTAGTCATAATTTAAAATAATGGTTGTTGAGGTTGGTGGAGTGGCTGCAATCTAGGCTTGCTAAACTTGGCTATCAATAGTGGTTGACAGATGGTTGTCGAAGTTGGCTGCAAGTGGTTGTTAGAGTTATCTATCAGAGGTGGTCATCGGAGTTGGCTATTGGAGATGATCGTTGGAGTTGAACAAGAGCTAAGTGCACTGTTGGTGTATTAAATGTCGATGACATACGAAGTTGGTCTTCCAAACAACGTGTTGAGTTCATATCTCAACTCATCTCCTCACGCCAAACACTATCTAATTGTTTCCATTCCTTTTGGACGTTCTTCATACTTGTTCTTTATTGTTGTTATTCTTTTATGTAGATGGTATGTTTAGATTGATTTAGAGAAAAATGTTTTTCAAAAATTCATTTTTATTTAAATACTTTTGGTTTTAGAAAAACTGTTAAAAATAAAATTGGAAGATTACTTTTTCTCCATAAGTTTTAAAGAATATGTACATTTAGCCTATATACTTTTAATTTGACCATTTTATTAGCCTATATACTTTTAATTTGACCATTTTAGTTACCCAGTTTAATGCTCCTCTTTCCATTAGTTGATTATTTTTATTATTTAAATGAAATAACAATAATTAAAATAGTAATTTTGGTTTTTGGTTAAATCATAACAAGAGGGTGAAGATCAGGAACATTAGAGAGAATTAGATTCCGAATCAACAACAAATTAGAATCTAAGAATCACATGACCCATGTTCCTGCCTTTTCTTCCATCTGATGGTGAAGGAAAAATCAATGGCAAAATTGGAAAAATGAAATTGTCATAAGAAATCAAAATAACGGAGAAACATGTAGGTGAAGAAGAGGGAGAAGGGATCAATAGCGAAGATTTGGGGAGAAATGGGGAAAAAAGGGAGTGAAGGAATCAGGGGAAGGGGGATTTTGATTTGGAGTTTTGAGTAATGTAAGTAGTTTCTCTCTCTAAAATTGAGGAGAGAGACATGAGAGGAAGGAGAAGAAGGAAGAAAAGAATGTTATTTTGCATTAAAAGTGAACAATTCAGAACATAAATTCTACAGTACGTTCTACTCAAAATTTGCAACCAGCCGGTGGGGGCTAGGTTAGGGAAAGGAGAACTCACATATATATATTTTTCTTTAATTACTATTTTAATTAGGATGGTTTTCAATTAAAATGAGTAAAAATATTTATAAATATAACAAAATTTCATGTCTAACAATGTCTATTATTGATAAATAATCATAAAAACTGATGGACATGTCACTATCTATTAGTGATAGCCACTGATAGACATCTTATCACTATCTATCATCGATAAATAGTGACATTCTATATTTGAAAATATTTTCAGTAGTTTTGTTTTTTAAAACAATTACCCTTTTCATCATTGTTATTTATAAAATAATAAAAATGATCTAATTAATGGAAAGGGACCTTTTAAACTTATTATTCAAAATTGAAGGATTAATTGACTAAAATGACCAAATTGAAAAGATATGGATTAAATGCACTTCTTCCTTAAAACTTAAGGATTAAAAAGGTATTTTTCTCAAATAAAATTAATATGTTTGACAACTATTTCTCAAAATTTATATACAAGTTTGTTTGGTTTGTTATACTATATTTGAATTGAAGAAGGAATTGAAAGTCGCCAAGGTTGATCTTGAATTAATGATGAAATTTGTCCGTATGATGAATTCCAGTACAGATGATCTAAACAAGATTTTATCCTATGGGAAACAAGCATCAGGCAAGAGTGGTGTTGGCTTCTCTTAATCAAAGAGTCTTGTGAGCAAAGGAGAATCTTCCCTGTCACAATTTTTTGTTCCTACCAAAAATACTCAAATGCCCACTCAAGTCTATGTACAGAAAGAACAGTGTATTGAGTTTAAAACTCAGATGAGGTGGATGTGTCATTTTTGTGGAAAAGAAGGTCATATTCATCCTTTTTGTTTCCATTTGCATGGGGAGCGTGTTTATCAGAGACAACAGAAATTGCCATTTAAACATCATGATGTCACTCATTCTGTAAAAAAACATGATGAACACCAAATTAGAGTGGATAGTTAAGCATTCTAGGGAATCCTTTATCGTCAGATGTCAGGTTGCTCTCACAACCTTGCGTTCATCAACTCAAAAAGACAGGTATTTTGATAGCAGATGCTCGCTCTCGCCACATGACAAGAGAAAAATCCTTTGTAATGGACATTCAGCTGTGTAGCTCAGGCCATGTAACCTTTGGTGATGGTGCTAAAGGAAAAGTGATTGGCAAAGGTAGACTGAACTATCCTAGACTTCCTATTCTTTATGAGGTTATTCTTGTGGAAGAACTAACAACAAATTTGATCAGGATAAGTCAACTATGCGACTAAGGTTTCTTTGTGAGCTTTTCTAGGGATAAGTGCACTATGACCAACTCAGACAATATTGCCATTATGTATGGGATTCGCTCGTTTGTTGACTGCTATTTGTGGAACCTTGATCTTACCTCTAATCTATGTAATTCTGTAAGAAACAATGGAGCGTCTCTCTGGCACAAGAGACTTGGACACATCAATCTTCAATCAGTCAAGAAAGCTATTGCTGAATAAGCTATTTTTGGAATTCTTTAGCTCTTAGGAGTCTGTGATAGTGTTTGTAGTGAATGTCAAGTAGGAAAAAAAATCAAAGCCTCTCGCAAAAGAGTTTTAGCTTGCACTACAAGAAGGGTTTTAGAACTTCTGCATATTGACCTGATGGGTCCGATGCAAGTCGAGAGCTTAGGGAGAAAAAGGTATGCCTTTGTATGTGTTGATGATTTTTCCCGGTATACCTGGGTAAAGTTTATACGTGAAAAATCAGATACTTTCAACGTTTGTCAAATCTTATGTTGCCAACTTCAGAGGGAAAAAGGGGTTTTAATCATCCATATACGAAGTGATCACGACAAGGAGTTTTAAAACACTTTATTTGAAGATTTTTGTAACTTGGAAGGGATTCTGCATGAGTTTTCATCCCCCATCACTTCTCAATAGAATGAAGTGTTTGAGAGAAAAAATTGTATGCTACAAGAGATGACAAGAGCCATGATGGATGGAAAAAATATGTCCTTATATTTCTGGGCTAAAGTGCTGAATACAACCTGTCATATGCACAATTGGGTCTCTTTGCGACCTGGTACTACTCAGACAAATTATGAACTATGAAGGAGGAGGAAACCCAATGTTAATTACTTTCATGTCTTCGGAAGTGTTTGTCACATTCTTGTAGATAGAGAATACCGAAAGAAGTGAGACTCCAAGTCTCACAGTAGAATTTTTTTGGGATACTCTTCTAACAATCAACAATCGTACTCATTCAATCATGGAATCAATTAATGTTGTTATAAATGACCACGACTTTAAACCTGTGCAAGATGATGATAGAGATAGTATGTTGATGTCTCCATATATTACTCGAGTTGTTGCTAACAAAAAGAACATTGATGTTAGTGAGAGGTGATTTAGAACCTGAAGAGTCTGTATCTGAATCCGTTAAGTGTCCAGTAGAGTAAAAAAGAATCACCCCTCTTAGAATATCATAGGTAACTTAAATTCTCGGGTTACAACCTGGAGGAAGGAAAATATAGACTACATGAAACTGATTGGGAATGTCTGAGTTCACTTCGACGGTGGAGCCTAAGAATGTCAATGAAACCTTGAAAGATGAATTCTAAAAGAATGTTATGCAGGAAGAATTGGGTTAGTTTGAACGGAACCAGTTCCTCGTCCGGAGTCTACCAATGTAATAAACACCAAATGAGTGTTTAAGAATAAATCTGATGAGAATGGAGTGGTTGTTCGCAACAAAGCACGTCTAGTGGCTCAAGGATACTCTCAAGTAGAAGGTATTGATTTTGATGAAACATTTGCCTCTGTTGCCAGATTGGAAGTCATTCGTCTTCTTTTCAGAGTCTCATGTTTGCTCAAATTTAAACTATATCAAATGGATGTGAAAAGTTCTTTTCTGAATGGTTTCTTAAACAAAGAAGTTTAGGTTGAGCAACCTAAAGGATTCATTGATCATTCATGTTCTTAACATGTGTATAAGCTTCAGAAGGCTCTGTACAGTCTGAAGCAAGCTCACAGGCTTGGTATGATCGTCTCACAAAATTTCTTATCAACAGAGAATACTCTAGAGGGGAATCAGATAGAAGTCTATGTTGATAACATAGTGTCAGGTGGGTCCCCTCAATTCTTGATAAATCAGATTATTGATTAGATGAAGAGTGAGTTTGAAATGAGTATGGTTGGTGAATTGACTTACTTTCTTGGCCTTCAATCAAGCAATTGTCGAATGACATCTTTATATCACAAGAAAAATATGTGAAGAACATGCTAAAGAAAGTTCTAAACGAACTCCAACACCTACCTACGCTAAGATCACAAGGGACTCAGATGCTGAGAATGTTGATGAAAGGCTTATTTCCGCATCTCCCTGACCAAATCCTCCCACATTAGGATTACTTGTTAATGGTTGATCAAGTTTGATAGATTCGCCCTCTGAAACAAGAAGTTCTGGTCCTGGAGGGATAATATCAACCACTTGACGCCCATTCGCTGCATCCACTATAGTTATTTCATATCCTCCCTTTTCTTTTCGTATTATTTTGCTTACTATACCTGCGGTTGAAGCATTATAAACATTATTATTACTCTTACTCTCGTCGCGATAAATCTGACCCCTTCCCTTGTTCCCACCTACGTATATGGGATATTTTAAAAAGTGAACATCTTTCTTAGTCGCAAGGTCCGGGGAAAGAATAGGATACCGAAGTATGATTGGTAGCTTGTTGTATCTCACGGCAAGTCGCCAAGACATACGTTATGCTGTGGGGGTGTGTGCTCATTTTCAGTCTAATCTCAAAGTTAGTCATATGACTAGCGTGAAAAGAATACTAAAGTATGTGGATCTGCAATATTATCATTTGATCTCACAAAGTCAATAGTGATAATTCCATTTGAAAGTAGTTGTCGTATATGTCGAGACTTACCATTATACATAATATTTGGTGCCCTTCCAATAGCTGCTTGGCTATCATTATGTATACATATTGCAGGCACTAGCTTAGACCAGCTTGGAATATCTTCCAAAACTTTTTGAAGCCATTCTGCTTCTTCTCCAGCCTTATTTAAAGCTATAAACTCATATTCCATTATGGATCGTGTTATACACGTTTGTTTGGAAGATTTCCAAGACACAGCCCCACCTTCAAGAGTGAAGATATAACCATTCGTCGATTTGGTGTCTTTAGTACCAGATATCCAATTAGCATCACTATAGGTTTCAAGTACAGTAGGATATCTAGTATAGTGTAAGCCATAATTTTTAGTGTGCTTTAGGTATCCCAAAAGTCTCAATATAACTTTCCAATGATCTTGACCTGAATTGCTCGTATAACGACTTAGCTTGCTTAAAACATATGCTATATCTGGAAGTGTACAACTCATGATGTACATCAAACAGTTAGTTATGCGAGAATATTCTATCTCCATTATTCTTAGCTAAATGGAGACTGGTATCTATAAGGTCTTTGTTATCCCAATGTTATGTTTTTTTTATTTTTTCGAGCATTTTATCAATGTAATGCGATTGAGACAATACTAACCCTTCTGAGGTTCTAGAAATTTTAATTCCTAGAATAACATCTGCGATACCCATACCTTTCATCTCAAATTTATTGGCTAACATTTGTTTTGTAGCCGTAATAATATTGATATTGCTACCTATAATTAGCATATCATCAACATACAAACACACAATGACATGATCATTCTTATTACTTTTGACATATACATATTTGTCGCATCCATTAATTTGAAACCCATTCGCCAACATTGCATTATCAAATTTCTCATGCCATTGTTTTAGTGCTTGTTTTAATCCATAAAGAGACCTTATTAATTTGAAAACTTTTGTTTCTTGATCGGGGGAAACAAATCCTTCAGGTTGTTGCATGTAGATCTCTTCTTCTAACTCACCATTTAAAAAGGTTGTCTTTACATCCATCTGATGTATCTCAAGCCATGCAAAGCTGATATTGCAATGAGCATGCAATGGAAGTAATTTTAGTAACTGGCGAGTAAGTATCAAAATAATCAAGTCCTTGTTGTTACTTATAACCTTTATCTCAAGTCTCACTTTATATTTGTCTATTGATCCATCGATTTTCATTTTCCATTTAAAAATCCACTTACATCCAAGTGGTTTAGTTTCTAATCCAAATTAATTTTCAAGTGTGGTTATGCATGATGGACTCGATTTCATTATTCACAGCTTCTTTCCAATATGGAGCTTTTGAAGTAGACATAGCCTCTATAAATGTTTGAGGTTCAATTTTTAACAAATATGTTGAAAAATCAAGCCCAAATGATTTTGAGATCCTCATTCTTTTACTTCGTTTGAGTTCCTCTTCCATATTTAACTCAATGTTTGATTCATTTTGAGTTTCGCTCGTTATAGTATCTCGAGAATGTTTTTGTAAGCTTGCTTCACATGACATGTTATGTGAAAAAATATTTTCAAAGAAGATGGCATCTCTTGATTCAATGATTGTGTTAACATGTATATGTAAAATATCTTATTTATAGGCTAAAAATCGATATGCACAACTATTGATAGTATAACCAATGAATATACAATCAATAGTTTTCGGTCCTACTTTGACCAATTTTGGTTTAGGTACTACAACCTTGGCTAGGCATCTGCATACTTTTAAGTATTTGTATGAAGGATTTCGTCCTTTCCATTCCTCACATGGAATGTTTTGTGACTTTTTATGAGATATGCTATTTAATAGGTAATTTGCCGTTAATAAAGCTTCTCCCCACAAGTTTTGTGGTAAACCTGAACTTATGAGCATCGCATTCATCATTTCTTTAAGTGTTCGATTTTTACGTTTGCAACTCCATTTGATTGAAGGGAATAAGGAGCAGTAGTTTGGTGAATAATGTCATATTGTACACAAAATTGTTCAAAAGGAGGATCATATTCACCACCTTTATCATTTCTTATAAATTTATTCCTTGTATTCAGTTGATTCTCAACTTCATTTTTATAAAGCTTAAATATTTCAGTTGCCTCATCTTTGCTTCTTAGCAGATAAAAATAGCAATATTTTATGAAATCATCTATAAAAGTAATGAAATACTTTTTTATCACCTCTAGTTTGCACAAATGTCAAGTCACAAGTATCACTGTGAATTAACTCTAAAGGTTTCGTAATTCTATTAGTTGAATGAAAAGATGCTTTAGTCATTTTTTATTCCACATATAACTCATTTATGATTTGCATCAAAATTGAATTTTGGAATCAAATTCATATTAATTAGCCTACACAAAGAATTGGAATTGACATGTCCTAATCTACCATGCCAAACAAATGACTCAACAATATAAGTAAAAGTAGATACTTTATTATTAGTAATACTTTTGGGTACAATAGTGAGTACATTTAACTTAAACAAACCATCTCTCAAATAACCATTTCCAACATACATATCATTCTTGGAAACTACAAACTTATCAGATACAAGACCAACTTGAAGCCATTCTTGCTGAGTAATGAACCAGAAAGTAAATTCTTGCGTATATCAAGAACATGAAGTACATTGTTGAGAGTGAGTTCCTTGTCAGAAGTCATTTTAAGAACCACTTTGCCTTGTCCTTCAACCTTTGAAGTAGAAGAGTTGCCCATAAATAATTGTTCTCCACCAGAAACGGGTACATAGGATGTGAACATATTTTTGTTGGCACAAATATGACGAGTAGCGCCAGTGTCTACCCACCATTCCTTGGGATTGCGAACCATATTGCATTTTGAAATGACTGCACAAAGGTCAATATCTGCAACACCATCTGATACTGCATCAACTTCTAGATATAAGCTTCAGCATTTTTGCGCTGAAAATTCTTTGGCTTATGACAATCCTTAGATTGATGTCCCATTTTATTGCAATTGAAGCATTTCCCATTAAACTTTCTTGTGGATAGTTGTCTATTACTTGAACTTTCACCAGAAACCTTCATTTTCTTGTTACTTTATGGTCTATTTTCCACAATATTGGCTTTGGGGTCTATAGCACCATAGAACTGTTCTTTTGCTTTTCTGTTATTCTTTTCAATTCCAAGGCGGATCACAAATTTCTCAAGTTTTATCTCCTTGTGTTTGTGTTTGAGATAATTTTTGAAATCTCTCCATCAGGGTTACAATTTTTCAATTATTACTGCTACCTGAAACGATTTACTCAAGGTCATATTCTCAGCATGTATTTCATAAAGAATTACTTGGAGTTATTGAACCTGATCATTGTTTTCGAATCCAACATTTTGTAATCCAAAAATTTGCCAACAATAAATTTCTTTGCACCAGCAACTTCAAAGATTTTTTTGCTGAATCAACACCACTGTACACATTGTACAGTGTGTTATCCAATCCATTCAAAATGTAATTCTTGCAAAGATATTCTACGTGCTTCCATGCATCAACGACAAGTTGCTTTTCTTTGTCAATTTCTCCCTTAGACAAAGTAGGAGCATCCTCTTTGAGAAATTTTGCCAAATTCAGGGTGGTGAGATAGAACAACATTCTTTGTTACCAACTTTTGAAATTGACACCACCAAATTTTTCAGCTTTCTCCCCATGAGCAACACCAGGAATAGAATTAAGATGGGTTGAAGTCATATCTTTCAAAACAAAAGTAAATTGGACTACATAAATTATTAAACAACTTAAATAAAAAATGTATCAAACATAACTCACTATTTAAAACAACACAATTGGGAGTAAAACAGAATCAATAGAATATTGTGTTATTGACACCAAAAGAAAGTATAACAGAATTAATATTAATTTTTTGAAATACAATATATCTATGAAATATCTAAAGTAGAACCAATTTAGGGAACATAACATAATATAAATTAATTTCTAAAACAGAATATATGAAATTAAGTATATTAGCTAATATATATTATATATGAAATTAATTTCTAAAACAGAATCCCTATTGGTGCGTAAAACCAAAGTAAAACTATTGCCAAAAAATAAAAAAAAAAATAAAAACAGAATCACATATCTTAAAACTATATATATTCTCGGATAATTTATATGTAACAAGGAACCTAAAAATATGATTTGTCAGTAACCCTTTCAAAAGTATTAATATGAATCATAAAATATGAAAATGTACTCACTCAAATAACCCTTTCAAATAGTCAATGTAGTTAAACGGTATTGTAGAATTTGAAGAGTTTTATGGTTTCTTACAGAATTTGTATTAAATTTGTAGTAAATAGAATCAACAAAATATGAATCGCAATATGAATTTAAATGAAATCCTACTAAACTTAGGCAACAAATAAAAATAATGAATGGAAATACAAACCAAACATAAAGTTATCAACATGAATTCATTGTGAACTAGAATTAAATTAGTCTTTAGATTGTTATAATAAGTAGAACACGTAAAACCATAAATTCATATACAAAAACTATCTGAGCCCAACGAATTCACGCTGTCTCCTTAAGATAAATTTACTCACTCTAGTGCTTGTGTGAGAGTAATTGTCTCCCAAGATAGAACAAATTATCTTTCTTCTGGAGGTAGCACCCCATCCACAACATCAACGAACTGCACTTTGTGGATATACTAAAGTCATTTGACATATGGGACAAATTCAGGTTGCCCCATATGCCTTCTCCAAGTCCTTTGGCATTGGGAACCAATTCAGGCTGCCTATATGCCTTTTCCAAGTCCTTTGGCATTGGGGACCATATTCAGGCTGCCCATATGCCTTTTCCAAGTCCTTTGGCATTGGGGACCATATTCAGGCTGCCTATACGTCTTCTCCAAGTCCTTCAGCATTAGGGACCATATTCAGGTTGCCCATATGCCTTCTCCCAGTCTTTCGGCATTGGGGATCATTTTTAAATAAAAGCATGCTAAATCTTTTATAAACACGAGTTTAACAATTTGTCAAAATTTCTAGAGTGTTTTTCAAGATGCTTTTCACAAAATCCGACATTTTAGAGCATCATGCTCAAAACTATGTAAAAGCATGTTAAAAAACATATTGAAGAAACACATGCTTATCATATTCAACTCATGTCAGAAATCTCATATTTTGTAATAAACCGAGCATTCTAGAAATATTGAGAATAAAAATTGGCATTCAAAAAACATCGAGAGAATAAATCATTTAACGAAATTAAGTCACTCACTACTTGTCCCCGGCTCTTTATGGATTAAGTGCTTTCATTAGCTCCTCTAACAAGCAAAATTAAGCCAATCCTTCTCTCTCTTTTCTCTCTTCTTTCTCTCTTTTTCTCTCTCCTTCTCTCCTTCAAAGTAACTCTCAGCTGGAATGAAAATGTTTCTCCCCCAAAGGGTCCTATTTATTGGAGCAACAACTCACCAAATTCCCAACACTTCAAATTAAATTTGTCAAATTGCATGTTAAAAGTTTCATGCATCAAAACAATTGTTTCCTTACATGCATTCTTGGTCATGTAACTCAACACCTCCTCCTTATGAAGTGTAAATTCCAAAATTCAAGCACTTAGCACCAAAAATTGAGTCAGAACGAAGAAAAATGCATTTTGCAACTTTTCCCGTAAAGCTCGGTTCAATTTTTCGTAAAGTTCTGGCGATTCAGTTCTTGGTAAGTTACAGCAGTCCGGTTTCCTAGTAAGTTTCAACAGTTTGACCACGTTTTTCATTGTAGTTTTCTGGTAATTTCTGGCGGTTCAGCTTCACGCCTTTACTTCCCAGTAAGTTCCGCCAATTCACTCTTGAAAGTTGCTTCCTAGTAAGTTCCTCTTCCTAGTAACTTCTGTTTCTCCGTAAGTTTGACTTCCTGGTAACTTTCTTCTTGGTAAGTTCCTCTTCCTAGTAACTTCTGTTTCTCGGTAAGTTTGACTTCCAGGTAACTTTCGTTGACTTTTTCGGGTAAGTTCGATTTTCTGGTAACTTCCGTTGATTTTTCCCAATAAGTTTGACTTTTTTCGGTAACTTTCATTGACTTTCTCGTAAAGTTTGAGTTTTTCCGATAAAGTTTCTGACGATTTTCAGTGACCTTTTCCAACCTTCTAAGCGCCCAATTTACTTCCAAAAGTCCAATACTTAGCCAAATTTTACTCCACAAACCCTAATTTCTTACCTTAAAAATTTTCCTAACTCCTTAGGCTTGTTTTCCAAATTTACACCCTTTACCCTAATTTCTTCTCTTTATATCTTATAAGCAACTAGGTCAAAGGTTAGGGTGTCACACAAATTGCTAAAAAATGAAAAATCTCTAAAACCAATTTGAAGAAAGGTCATACTTATAAACTAGCTAATTCGTGGCCATTTGAATAGTCATGTCCTTTCTTTAATTTGGTTATTTAATGAAAGAATGCAACTTTATGATAACCAAAGAATGCAACTATTATCAAAGAGTTACATACCATTTATTCTAACCTGAATGAAATTGATTGATCAATAATTTTTTCTTTCAACATAATAAGTGAAATTAACAATAAACTAATTATAAAACAATAATAAGCAAACTATAGTAACAACCCCCCCCCCCCCAAAAAAAAAAAAAAAAAAA
>QLSR01000371.1:403510-415729 GCA_031780015.1 Citrullus colocynthis
CCCCCCCCCCCCCAAAAAAAAAAAAATGAAAATAAAAAAAAAAAAGAAAGAAAAAGCCAATCACCATCTATACACATTTCTTAAAAATAGATTTGCACCCTTGTTGATAATTTCTAAGCAAACTCCATTATTGAACTTTGTCAAAGTGGATTCTTAAAGTAGCAAGTCTAAGATTCAAGATTTTGATTCGACATGTGGATCCATGTGACTTGAACATAAACACAAATATCTTCAGATATTTTGGAGATTAGAAAGACCTTGAGAAGAATGAATCGAGAGAACAAAAATGAAGAAAGAATGAAGAAGTGTTGATGGAAAAAATGGTGAAGAAACCCTTTTTATAGTAGTAAAAAGTGATAGTTACAAAACTATTTGAATTCTATTAATTAAAGGAAAAATAACTTGTAAGTTAGAAAGAATTTTTTACATTCAAACATTTAAGTTTCTAATTTATTGTTGATAATTAAGACTTATTGAATTCATTTACTAATTATAATGGGAATTTGCAATGGGTGGCAAATCCAAAATTCATAATTGTAACCATGCCTTCCATGTTTGAAAATTGGTAGATATGAAAAAAATATTTAAATTGATTTTTTTTATTATTTTCGTTAAGTGTCTTCAAAATCTTTAAATTTATATTCCAACAAAAACACACGCTTTTGTTCGTAATTTTTCTCCTCTATTGCAACCTTTTCTTTTTTGCATTTCTTGGGTCATCTTCCTCACCTATTCACTTCGATCCATTTTTTTTTTTCATCTTGATTAGCGTCGACGTTACGGAGTTTTTCATCTCTCTTTAAACTCTTCATCGTCGTACCAATTTTGAATTTCTGATTTAAAGGGTTGAAGATTCGTTCTAGGTTTCTTCTTCTTCTTCTTCTTCTTCTTCATACATATACTCAACCATGTCCAGAGGTATTGCACACGGTCGTCTTGCGGAGGAGTGAAAGTCGTGGCAGAAGAATCATGCCCATGTGGGTATTCATTCTTGTTTATTTTCTCTTCTATTTTAGGAAGGACCCTTGATTTTGTTTTGATTTTTATGATGATTTTTTGTTTGTATCTTTTTGGGTTTTGTTACGAAACTGGAGACGATGCCTTATGGTACTATGATTTTGATGACTTGGCATTGCATTATTATTGGGAAAGTAGGGGTATGGTTTTCTATTGCAATTTTGTGGATGTGTTTTGTATTGGGGTTTTGATTTATGAGTTGATTGTGAAAGGAATTGAATCCCAGCGGAAGCGTGTGATCGCATTCTTTGATTTATTGAAAGAATTAAAAATAAAAAAATAAAGAAAAGCTTAAGCATCATACCTTTGTCAATCTATAATTCTCAAACCAATAATCTTTCCCTTGCCAATCTATAATTCTCAAACTAATAGTCTTCTCCTTGTAGTCTTCCATTTCTAAGAGATCTTCCTCACTATGACTTTTGCAAGGATCCGGTTTGTGGGAACCGCTTCTTTGAAAGAATAGGAAGAAGAATTTTCTTAGAATTTTTCAAAGAAAATTGGGAAAATTATTAGAGGAAGATTTTTAGAGTAATCGTAGAGATTATTCTCTTAGGGAGTGTGTTTTATGAAGGCTCTCAAGGACCCTATTTATAGAACCCTATGGATTACTCCTAATCCTATTAAGATAACCCTTTACAGAGATTTTAAATCAAATATTTAATAATATCCAATATTAATAAATATCTACCCAAATAATATCTCATATTAAATTATTTAAAATATTTAGATCTTATTTAAATTTTTATTTTTTGCAGAATATTTAATTTGGATCTCATCCAAGTTAAATAATTAATTATTTGAATTCAATTCAAATCAATTAATTAATTCTCCTTCTATTTATTTTCTGTGGAATCTTTTTAATTTTCAATCTCATCCAAATTAAATAATTAGTTATTTGAATTAAATTCAAATTAATTAATTAATTCTCCATTTATTTATTTTTATGAATTTTATCCAAATAAATAATTAATTATTTGAATCACATTCAAATAAATTAATTCTCCATATTATAAAGTTATAATTTGAATCACATTCAAATAAAATTCATAATAAATCATACAATTAATTGTATTCAATACAATTAATATTTTCCTTCATAAACTTGCACATTTCAATTTTTTCTTTCAACATAGTTGATCCTAGATAGTTCGTAGTGAGCTAGTACGGGGACTTTATGAACCCACAGATCAGAAGCTCCAACGATATGAGATTAATGGGCTAAACTCATTAACCACATTAATCAATATTTGTTAACTATGGATACACTTCACTAATGACCCATAGCTGCACTCTTCTCACTGCAGATGTATTTATGTGGCCATGGCTATAGACCAATAATAGCAAATTAGTCATTCACAAGTGTTCATAACACCAACTGGGTCAAATTATCGTTTTACCCATGGGTTACTTCTAAATTCTTAAATACTAGTGCTCCTCTAATGAACACCTTGTTTATGGTCCAACCATTAAACAGAAACCTTTCTTGGACCAGTGAGAGGGTAGGGTCATTTGTTCAAGTCCCGGAGACACCACTTAAGGGAACACTTATCTACTTACCCTAAAAATGGGAATGAGTGAATTTCATCTTTTATAATTATGTCCCCAGCTCACCACTCGGTCTTGTTCCCAAGATGGTAGGCATATTAAGTCGGCAAGCAACCACTCTCGCCCATACAAATCAAAAGACAACCCTTGTGGACAGGAGTTCATAATATACTCAGGATTAAGACTTAGTTGCCTAGGTTGTTATATTGAAATATAAACCTAACTTGTCTATGGAGTTACATCTAGTGATTACTATTTCGTGGTCTGGTTTTATGCAAACTCACTGCATAGGATACCCCCACTTGCATGTCACTTACATGAAAGCATTAGATCATTGCGTTTGTATCAAATACGAAGTGGATGATATCCATAGTGTCACCAGGATAAGGTACTAAACCTTATCCATATGCGATAGACCCTTTAGACTATATCTTGAACATTGATCTCCATATTTCCCCACATAAAATTCAAATTTCATAAAATAGCCTAGGATATTAGTTTATTGGATTTAGGGTTATTAAGACAAACAAACAAAAACAATCAATAATGCTTATTGAAGTAACACATCAATAACTCTTTATTAATGATTTAATGACGGTTAAATAATTACATTTACAATCTACGAGTTTTAGGGCATAAAACCTAACAGATTGTTGTTTTGGATGTATTGCAGTTGATGCCTAATTGAGACATGGACTCTTCCATGTTCTGAACTTGCAATTAGTAATCAACATATGTCACCAGTGATAAGTAAATAATTAGATAACAATAGGCATAATTGGCAACCAGTATTGTCAGATAATAATCAAACAACAATCAGATAGTAATCGATATCATTGACAATCAAATAACTATTAATATCAAATAGTAATCAAATAACAACCATTTAACAAATAAATATCATTAGCAATTAAGATAAAATAGTAATAAGATAACAACCAGTATCAAATAGCAATCATTATCATATTTAGTAACATTAAGAATCAATATCAAATAATAATAAGATTGCAATCAAATAACAATCGGTACCATTGACATTATCAGACAATAATTAGACAGTAACCGGTATCATTAGTGATCACATAACAATCATAGCAAACACACAACAATCAAATTCTAGGTGGAAGTCATTGAATTAGTAAGGTTATGTTTTACTTTTCCATTTCAATGCATAATTTAAAACTACTAACTATGTGATAAAAAATAGAAGGGAATCAAAAGGCAATCAAAAACTACTAACTAATTAAAAAAAAAAAAAAAGAATAAAGTAATCAGATGACAATATCAAAAACTATTAATTATGTTCAAGAGGCAATCAGGAGAAAATCAGATGAAAATATCATAAACAATTATGTATAAAAAATAAACGTATGATAAAAACTATGTATAAAAAATAAAAGGTAATGAGATGTCAATGACAATCATATGGCTATTAGATGACAATATCATAAATAGCTAACCATGTGTCAGATAATAGAAAGTTAGTAGATGACAATATCATAAACTAGTAACTACATGTCAAAGAATAGAAGATAATTAGATGGCAATTAGAAGGCAAAGAAGCAATATCAAAAACTACTAACTAATTGACCAAAAAATATTAATCAGATGACAATCAAAAGGTAATTAGATGACTATTGGAAGGCCAACTGATTGACAAAAAGTTGAAGGTAATCAGATGACAATTACATAACAATCACATAGCAATCAATGCATCAGTCCGTGAATCAATGAGGGCATTTATGACTTTTTAGTTTCATTGCCTCACTTAAATTGGGTTGGGCTAATTGGTTTTGCTGTTTTTGTAAAATTTATATTGTCTTGATATGGGCTTAATTTTTATAACTTATTTTGACATACTTGCCGCTCCAATTATAATGGATTGTTAATGTCGTTTGCATAAGATCACTTTCCACATGTGCAACCCCTCAAAACGTTGCGTATGCCTGCAAATGAATCAAAGTCCTAGGGAAATTGCTATTTCTAACCCAAAAAGTTTTTTATAAAACAAAACTAACCTCTTTTTTAAAAAGTTCTTTTTCTAACCCATTTTCAACTTTTTAGAATTTCGGAGATGGGTCCCACATGGTGAAATGACGTGAATACCCCCCAAAACCATCTTTCTCAATACTCAAACCACATCTTCCTTGAGACCATCTTCTTCACTAGGTTCCATTTTTTTTTTCAGTACTCTCTAATTTATGTCATTTGTGGTAAAACTCATCCTATGTGACCTGATTTTCTTGAAATAAACCCACAAAGAACTTCTCTGAAACGCTGATTTCTGGAAATTTAGGTTTTCGAATAGTTGGCGGTAAAAAACAAAAAAGAAAATCCAAAATTTTCATGTAAACGAGGTTTAATATGTGTAGGAATGTCTGAAATCACCAAGAAAAAGAATTCGACATGCGCTTTTTGCTAGCTGTCATTTTTCTCGTAAGTTCATGTTTCCTGTAAGTTGAAGGAGTGATGGGAAAAGTGACAAAATGCCCAAATACACTCCAGAAAATTTGGGCATTCTAGGAATTTTCCAGTAAGGTTTCTAAGAAGATCTTACAGGAAAAGTCACAAAATGCCCAAATTTTCTAAAAGTTGCCGTGTATTTTGGCACCGATCGTCTCTTTAGTCTCGCTTTCGCTTTCGTTAGTCTCGCTTTTTCTGCTATCGTTTCATCTCTATGGCATTGTCGCTCTCACGCTAGCCTCGCTGCCGCTGGTGTCGCTCACGCTTTACCCTATCAACACATTTTTCCTTCCCGAGAAGCAGTTCAATTTCCAGTTTACTTTTTCGAAACCCGATTCACCATCCAACAATTCAAATTTCAAATGGTGTCGCTCACACTCTTCTCGATAGTGTCGCTCTCGTTGGTCTCTCTTTCGCTCTCGCTAGTAAGGTGTTTCGTTTTTCTTTTCTGTATAAGTTTGACTTTTTTCACATGGTGTAATGTCGGTAATACCCCTAATTAATATTCCAGCCCATTGTCTTCAATTTGCATTTAGTTCGCTTTAAGTTATGCATTTACCTAACTTACCTGACAATGTTTTCAGACCTACAACTTCAGTTAAACCTTAAAAGTTTTCCATTTTTGTTTCACTCTCACTTTGACGAAAAGGATTATACTTTTGAGGGTCCAGTTTTAGAGAATTTTGTTTCCTTCCTTTTCGGGGGTTCATTTGTTACACCAGCCAGGTACGTGAAGTAGTAGGACACATGGCAGTTTGTTTTATATTTTTTTTGTTACATGTAGTCAGTTTTTGAAAAAAAAAAAAAGACAATTTTGCTATGGAAAGGAAATGTTTTTGTTATTGAAATTATCAAAGTATCCAACCATCTACGAGAAGAAAGAAGGAAGATGTTATTTCTCTATTTTTTTTTAAAAAAAAGAAAACTATGATTTTTCCCATAAGCGTTGTAACCTTACGAGAAAAATCACACCTTATGGGAAAACTCAGAGCTTTTCTTTTTTTTTTTTTCTTTTTTTTTAATTTTATTATTCTATGCTTCTTTGTTTCCTTCTTTGTAGATTTTTTTGTTAATGGTTATTAAACGTACTTGTAGAATGTCTCGCATATTTGTTTGCTACAAAGATACATGGAGGGAGGATGAACGATATTACATAGGGGGTAATCTTGGGGGTTTGGAAGTAAGAGGTGATATCGGGTATGAGGAATTCTTATTTGAGTTGTATAAACTTAGTGGGATTGATGGGAATTGGAATAGCCGCCAACTCCTCCACCTCTTCAATCTCCCGCTTCACTGCCAGCCTGTTCAGTTCCCAAGCTTCCTCCAATCTCTTTGTCTCTGATTCGATTGCCGGTTGGAGGGTCATGTGGATGGAAGTACTAGTGGTCGGGACTGTGACCTACATAGACAAAACAATAAATGAATCGAGAACAATATAAAGTAATTACTATAGTTAATATTAAATGTGTCATTGACCTCAGAAGTGATAGGGTGGTCAGCTGATTTGGGATCCAGAGCTCCTACATCAGCCTGCTTACTGGATGAGGCAGTGGGATCCTCGGTGTCATTGTCTGGGAGACAATCTTTGGCATTGACGTCTCTAATTGGGAGGCAGTCCCCACATCGCACCAAACATCAAGTGTAGTGCACTGGTCCTCCACTGGACCACTGCGCATTTTCTCAGACACGTCTGGAGGGTCGCCTACCTTCAAATTGACAAAGGGTGCAAAAGAAACTTCCCCAGCCGCTTGGTCTGACTATCGCTCGACACGGTATTCGGAATCATCCTCATCATCAAATGTCATGTCGTCACCACCTCCCTCGCCTTTTTCATTCCCATCCCAAGTTCCACCAAACTATGGTGCATCCACATATTTACCCTGCAACATGCAAATAAATAACAGTTTAGAAAACTCTACTATAAGCCATACAACAAAGTAACTTAAATTTAATGGAAAATAAAATACCTTCGACAGCTTCAACAAATATCGCATAATATCAGAGAGGTCGTGCTTCACATCAGCAAACTTAGCACTCTTCGTACCGAGCTGTGACCTCATGGTGGCGAACTTTGTCATCACCCCAGTCTGAAACTACTCTAGATGGGTCTCTATCCGTCTAAGCTTGTCGTTGAAACGGGGACTACTACCGTGGGCGTTAGGTATGGTCTCGTCATAGACATGCTGATGAACTGGGTCCTCGTGAAATACGACCTCATGACGAGCATCCTCGACCCCCTCATTTGCCACGTTGTCATTGTGCATCTCATGGACAACATCCTCTTCACGAGCATCTTCCCTACCGTCATTTGCCACCTCATCATCATGCATCTCCTGGACAATGTCCTCCCCACCCTCATCTACTACGTCCTCTGCACGATCGTCCCCATGATCGTTGCCTTTCTCTTCCACAAAGGCATTCATCTGACCTTCAGCAAGACGTAGTAGCGGTCCTTGTATGCGAACGTTGATGGAGTCGGGAGACAGTACACCTGCCTTAGGTGCCCGTGGTACCCGCTGCATATGGGTCACCTCCTCCATACTAGCTACCAACCTCGTGGTAACTACATTCAGTGCTTGCACAACACGTAGAACAGGTTACACGACTAAACTATGAAACAAGACATAATAAGAATTAAGACGTAACAATAAGACGATTAGTTTCCTTACATGATCTGAGTCGAAGATATCTTTGCGAAGGATGCTGTATGATGGGGAGGTATTACACACCCACCTTGAGAGACGTGGTATCGTCGTCTCACTGCACGAACGACAACCTGGTTCATAAGGGATGAAATCGTCTCATATGCCCATACCTAATAAAAAAAAAAGAATTAAATTCAATTCATGATGAAGAAATGGGGAAAAAAATATTAATCTTAGAAAAACAAAATATTATCTTCTAAATTTACCCTTATTGGTGTATCAGCATGTATGTCAGTAGTATATTTAATATACTTCATATCTGGTATATTAGTCATTTAATATACTTTATATTTGGTATATCAGTTGCCTAATATACCAAACATAAAGTATACAACTTATACAATTGATATATCAAAAATACAATGTTATAGTTAAAATTTTATTTAAAATGAATGTTGTTATACTACTGATATACTAATGATATACTTGAAGTTAGCTTTTTTTTTTTTATGAGCATTAATTAATATTGATATACTAACCTATAACTTTAAATGAATTTTGAATAAGTATCTAACCATCACTACTGGTGCACTTATAATCTATATATTTGAAATTGAATTTTGAATGAGTATTGATATACTATTCGTACACCAATGTAATACTTAAAATAGATTTAGATCATGAGTGATATACTATTGATGCACTAAAAATATACCTGGAATAAATTTTTAATAACTACTAATCTACTGTTGATATATCTATGTTGTAATTTAAATAAAATTTGAATGAGTGTTGGCAAACTACTGATACACCAATATAATACTTAAAATGGACTTTTTAGATCATGAGTAATATGCTATCAATACACTAAAAATGTATATAAAATTAATTATTAATTACTACTAATATATTATTGATACATCTACGTTGTAGTTTAAATAAAATTGAATGAACGTTGATAAACTACTAATGCACCAAATACTTAGTATTTGCATTTTGAGCTCATTGTGATATAATATTGATACACTAATGATTTATTTTGGTATATCAACAATATCATTTATATGTCATTTTTTTTTACAAATCAGATATATCAATCAATTAATATACAGAAGGAAAATTATTACAAATAGAAAAATATTAAACTATTTACAAATATAGCAAAAAATTTACTTTCTATCTATGATAAACCGTGATAGACCTAAATAAACATCTATCCGTGTCTATCTAGTAAAGTGATAGATGTCTATCTAGGTCTATCGTGGTTTATCATAGATAGAAAGTAAAATTTTGCTATATTTGTAATTATTTTCAACAATTTTTCTATTTTTGAAAACATCCATATACAAAATATGAAATATCTATTGCACACAATTGATATACCAAATTAAATATAACCTATACCATTATAATCATATAAGAAATTTAAAAATAAAACAGATTAAACTAATGGAAAATTATTATAAATAGAAAAAATATCAAAACTTGAACAGAATGGAAAGTCATGTTATATTAGTTGTATAAATGAATATTCTTTAAATAAAATATATCTATTGATTAATATATCAAATATAAAGTATATCAATTGACTAATATACCAAAATACAAAGTATATCAAATACACCTGCTTATATGAAAATGAGGGTAAAATCGTAATAATAAAAAATCGGGAATTAGGTCTAATTTTTTTGCTATACCTATAATTTTATAAAACCATTGCTATGTTTTAAATACCCTTATGTTTTTCTTTTCTTTTCTTTTCTTTTCTTTTTCCACCCATTGTAATTTTCTTTTTGTTTATTTGGAAATTTTTATTAAATGATCCATTTTTTCCTTTTTTTCAAATTACATGCATGGTAACAATGACACCAACTAGAAATCACAAAAACTGAGTCGTTATATATATATATATATATATATATATATATATATATATCCGTTCTTGCCTTTGATTTAATTTATTCACCTTAATATTATTGTACAACATTGATTAAAAATTAGTAAGGATGCACCCTTGTCTATATATTATGTTTTGGAATTTTTTTTATATAGAATTTTTTGGAACTATTTTTAAATGACAAAATTGCTGAAAATATTTACAAATAATAGCAAAGTATCACAGTCTATCTGCGATAGACTACTATCTGCGATAGACTACTATCTGTATCACGATAATAGATTACTATCTGTGTCCATCGTGATACAGATAGTAGTCTATCGCAAATAAACACTGAAATTTTGCTATATTGTAAATAATTTAGTTCATTTTTCTATATTTGAAAATATCATTTTTTTTATCTTTTTTAATTCTGTTTTCCACACAATTGGAGTCAAACAGCAGGGTAATTTAATGTTGATATGACTGTAGGTATACATATATTTTAGAGATATTTTCAAAAATAGAAAAACGATTGAAAATAATTACAAATATAACAAAATTTTACTTTCTATTTATTTGTGATAGCTGCGATAAACCTAGATAGATGTCTATTTGTGTCTATTTGGTAAAGTGATAGATATCTATCTGGGTCTATCGGTCTATCATTGATAGAAAGTAAAATTTTACTATATTTGTAAATAGTTTGATATTTTTTTTTTCTATTTATAATAATTTTCCTATATTTTATCTTTTGTTGAACTCTATATATAGAATTTATTTATTATTTATTCTGTTTTATTCTATGTTTATTGTTGTTGTGCACGTTATTGTGAATCTGTTTGATAACTTTTTCATCTTTTTCAATTGTTAGTAATTTCCTTGCTTTGTTTTATTTTGTTAGTGTCCTCCTCACTTTAATTTAACTAAATAACTCTTTTTTCCTCTCAAAATTATACGGAAAATCCTTTTGGTTGAAATTTAGTAATATTATCCACTATATCTGCGTAAAAATAAATACATAAATCATTGCAGTTTTACATGTCCAGCAAGTTAATCCCAAATGCTACGTGGTGTTTTTGCATGGTTAGAGTGTTTCTATCATCTACCTCGCTTTTATTTATTCTCAAACTTTAAAATAGTTAGTGCAGTATATTGCTTTTTGTTGAACATGTTCTACAAAATCAAGAGAACATAAATTATATTGTCTAAACTACCTGCTAACTTAGATGCCATGGCAGACTTGCACATTAAGACTAGGGATGCACATTGACACAAAAAAATTAGAAAAATTAAAATTAATCCAAATCGAATCGAATTGTTTGATTTATGCAAGTGTCTTTGGTGTGTCAAACATGATTCTTGTAAGTAATAAAAGGCTAATTAAACCAAACCTTGCACCTTTACTTAAGATAACAAAAGAATGCAAATGGAATTTATTCAGAGCTATCTTTTAATTAGCCATGAAAAGCTTAAATTGGGTATATATATACTTTTTAATGAAATCTCCGTATCTAAATACCACGCTACCACGTTCAATTATTGAAGTATTATCTACTCTAAGGTCAAAGAATCAAATTCTTTGCTCATGTCTATCGTTCAACCCACAACTCTATAATGTTAACCTATGACTTTAGGTCTAGAGCAAACCAAGAATTATAAAGTTTTATTAGATTCAAACTATTAATCAAATATAGTTACGATGAGTGTTATAGGGTAGTCTCCCTTGGACAAGAAGATAGTTTGTTCTCAATTTTTTATTGCAAAAAAAAAAAAAAAAAACATAATATTAATTGTGTGCAATTAGATATTTCATATTTTATATATGGATGTTTTCAAAATTAGAAAAACACGCGAAGAAAACGAAGAAAGATGATTGGACGTTTCTTGGTGTGGTGAGTAGTGAGTCTCGAGATGGGGAGGAAGGAACAAACTTACCGCCTTTCAATGAAAGGCGGCAAAAAATGGAGAAACTCCAGTTATCTCATGTCTTGGTGCACAAATTTATGAATTTTTTGTGCTAGATTAACTATCTATTTATTCATGGAAACTCTTAAATCCATAAAAAGGAACTCTTGTCTACATCTTCGAGCAAAAGTAGATAACAAAATTGTCTTTGAGGAGTTGAGTTTATATTTGGTCTTTGTGAGGTTTTAAAACTGAGTCATTGAAGTTTGGAAAATAAGTTTAGATGGCTCTTTAGTCTACTTGGTCATTAGTTGACTGTTAAATAAATAAATGTATGAATGATGTGGCATAAATAAATGTATTTTTTAAAGGTTTTAGGCATGTCATCATTCTCATTTTTTTTTTTATTGTTTAAGCTACTACTTTTAACCATTTCATATCTAAGAGTTTTTTTAATCATGTGATAATTTTCACTTTTAGGATTATCTAGCTGCTAAATCAAAGTTATTTTGTCAAAATTTGCAGTTCTGATGTGTTTTAATATATAAAAACAAAGTTTGTTGAGAAAAAGTCTCTTGAATATGTTATGATGATCTAAGTTCTAGAAACGAGAACTTTAAGTGGATAAATTCATGTAAAATTAAGAAATATATAAATGTTGAAAATTTTTAAATTCACATTAAACTAATATATAAACATAAAAAATTAAGAAAGGGAAGAAATACATAAATATAAAAAAAAAAAAAAAAAAAAAAAAAAAAA
>QLSR01000371.1:415864-459946 GCA_031780015.1 Citrullus colocynthis
AAAAAAAAAAAAAAAAAAAAACAAAGAAAGGGAAGAAATATAAATTTTTTAAAAAAAATGCCTCAATTGGGAATCAAAACACCAGCAACCCATAAGACAAAATGAGATTGTTGGGCATTAGTTGACCAATAGGCCAAAGGTGTATTACTAAATAAGAAATGATTACAAATAAACTGTATTACTAAATGAGAAATGATTACAAATAAAATAGAAATAGAACTAGAAGAAACTATTTTTTTGTAGTTTCTCAATTTTTAAGAAACATTTCTCAAAATTTAGAAACAAGAAAAGGAAACAGTTATCAAATAAGTCCATTTCTTGAAATAAACAGAAACATAAAGACGCAGAGATTAGTAACCTAGTTCTGTGTAATATCACCCATGTTTGGTGAGCTGTGTGCCCAGTGGAAAGGAATTTCACTATATAAAGAGTTTAGCAATTACAATGTAAAGTACTTATCTCATAGACTTCTTTCTTCAATGACTCACGTATAGCTTCTTCTTCAGTTTCAACTTAGATTTCCCCTAAGTTTGAGCTTCCATCACTTCCACAATAACGCTTCTCCAAGCTTTGTATGAGATCCCCTAAATACAACATACTGAGGCTTCCCCTAAGTGTGAGATCCCCTCACCTCCATAAGCAATCTTTCCTCAAGTTTTGATGGAGCTCCCCTCAATACAATATTCAAAAAGAAAAACTCATCACGAGTTTTACAATGGCTGTCGAAAATCAAGTTCAACGAGAAATACAAAGATGTTTAACAATGATACATTAAAGTTTAGGCTTAGACAAACCCGTAAATGCACACACTTTTGTAGTGATGCTAACCTTAAAAAATAAATAAGGCCACAATATATATGGATAGCTTAGAGAATATCTTCAAGGAGTGAATAAATAATCTCTGCAGAAAAATAAGGAGGACAACCACAGAAATTTGCAAATCATGCCAATAGTAAGGAGAAAATCTTTTGCAGAATTTGCTACACAACATGTAACACATTGTCCTTGACATGTTACAAGTCATGTCGCTCAAGTTTTGTCTGTAATAAAATTAGCCAATCACAATATCGTAACAAACTCCCCCTATGACCGTTTTTAAGGAAAAACAAACCAACTATTAAAGCATGCCAGCATAAGCAAAACAAACCAAACTAGAGCAATGATCACAACCATAAACCATTAGACAAACCAGAGCAACAATCACAACCACAACCCATCAGGTAGAGAAATCAAACCATATTAGAACAACCACACTCATTCTCCCTATTTTGTTTGACTTACAAAAATGGCCAAAGTCAGCATAACAACTAAGTCATCACCAACAACAAATAAAAACAATTAGAAAGCCCCAAATCCTTTAATTCATCACCAGAAAAAAAAAATATCAATTTAGCCATCAGAGTACATATCATCTAACACATATTTAGAGTTTTCAACATTTGACCCGAATAAAAAGGCAAGTAGCAACAATTTTTACATAACATTTACTTCAACCATGTGATTAGTATAGTGCTAAAAAACAATACGCAAAGCTTGTAATTCAGAGGCAAGGAACGACATGATGCATTTTCCAAAGAAAGAAGAAATGTGGGGACCGTCACACCACACATCAAAATCATCAGTAGCCTAAATATCGTCATCAACAAATGACAGAATGTTGTAACGACGTCAAACACATGATGTCATTGAAATATTTTAATAATGACATAGTTAACACCGAGGTCGATAGCAACTAGCTTACCATCCTTAGGCCAACGCTTAAGACCAACTTCAGTGAGCCCAATAATAAACTCTCTAGTAACATGCCAACATAGACAAAACAATCTTCCCTTTCCAACATTTGATTTATACTTTAGACTACTTAATTCATTCAAGCTCTTAGATAGCTTTAGCATAATCAAATAGATCAAGTCATAATAGAACATATTCACTTTTAGAACAATATTTAAAATAATAGTCTTCTGAATTAGATCAAAATTCTCTTTCTTAGTAGCAATTCTTCTTCCAACAACATATTTCCATAACCTACCACTTGCCTCATTGTGGAAGTACACACCATCAAAAGACACAAAGGGAATAGAAGGAGGAGGATTCCTTTTACCTCTTACATTAGAATTATTTTCCTCAAAGCTTAAGTCTTTGACCCATCTTTAGCAAAAACAAATGTATCACTTTCAAAGACAAAAAAAGTTTTTCTCAAGTAGACGGGAGGAACCTTCAGGATTTGAAGTAGCAAAATCCTCATTTCCATTTTATTCTTTCCACTGAAATCACTTTAAAAAAATTTCATCATCAGTACTCATCTCCTCAAAGATCCTTTTGTTGGGGTTTATACCCTAAATTTGTGGTTTTTATAATGTATTTATTCAATAAAATCATTGTTATTTTATTTTGACTTCGAGAGTTGACTTTTGGAGTTGACTTTTAGATTTGCATAACTCAATCTAATAAACTAAGATTCAAGATTATTTAATCTAACTTGAACAGAATGTGGCTGACTTTTAGGCGAAGCATGCTCAGGTAATAACCTAAATGGTCTATAGTATATGGATAAGGTTGGATGTCTTATCTTTGTAAGGTCATAGGTACGACTCACTTTGTAATCGTCGCAAACAATGTGATCCAAATCGTTCATGTGGAGACATGCAAGTGGAGCTATCCTATACAAAGAGTTTGTATAAGATTAAATAGCGAAATATTTAATCTCTCTTTGTAACACTGTTGATTGAAAAGTTTAATATTTCATAAGATAACCATATGCAACTCGAAATCAATCGTAAGTGAGTTATGAACTCCTACTTATGGGCTCGTCTTTTTATTTGTATGGGTGAGAGTGGTCTATGTCGCCAACTCAATAAGCCTACCATTTTGGGGATGAGATCGAGTGGAGAACTGGGAACATAGCTACACAAGATGGAATTTACTCCTTTCCGACTTTAAGGTAAATAGATAAGTTGTTTCCTTAAGTGCTGACTTCGGATCTTGAACAATGGGGCCCCTCGCTCTCACTGGCTCGAGATGGACTTTATTTATGGTAGGACCATAAACAAATTGTTCATTAAAGGATCAATGGGATTTAATAAGTAAGAGGTAATTATAGGGGTAAAATGGTAATTTGACACAATTGTACTTACGAACAACTCGTGAAGGATTAACTTACCTGTAATGGATATGGGTCTTTAGTAGGGTGATCCATAGTTAAAGAATGGAGATTAATCTAATTAAAGAGTTTAATTAACTAATCTCGTATTATTGGAGCTTATGATCTATAGGTTCATTAGGTCCCCCTTCTAGTTCACAAATGGGTAAAACAAGAATCAAAGAGTTTTGAAAAGATTTGAAATGTTTGAATTGATTAAGAGAATATATGTTAATTGTATATGATACAATTAATATAATGTATATAGATATTTCATAATATAAAGTTTATTTTAAATGAGATTCAAATTAAACTATATAATATGAAAGAATAATGTATTTGAATAAAATTCAAACAATAAATAATATAGATAAGATTCATGTTAAAATTATATGTTAAAAGTTAATGTGAATAATATTCAAATTAAAACAACACATTAGGAGAGAGAAAGACATTTGACTATAATTCAAATAAATATTTGATTAAACATGAGATATTTCATTAAGTGTATTAATTAATTAATTTAATTAATATAATATAATTAATTTTAATTTTAATTAAATTAAATAAGGAAAGTAACTCCCTTGCATTATAGGGGAGTGAGGACTTGTAGAAGGTGGGGAGTTACTCCCACCCTCTCACTTTAAATTGCATCTTCTTGTGCAATTTGTTGTTGTTTCTTACATGAAAAAAAAAAGGACTGATAACTCCCCTCTCTTGCTCAACTTCTCTGCATTTTCACAGTACACAGAGAACTCTCAAATTCCCAATTCTTCCAATAAGGCTCCCAACAACCATCCTTACCAAGAGATATAACAAGGAAATTCTTTTGGAGGTGTCAAATTCAAGTTTGTTGTGAGTTCAGTATGAGAATTTGAGTGAAGAAGAAAAGCAAAAAACTCCTTCAAAGGTAACTTCTAATTTTCTTTATAATTCTTCTCTACAAGATGCATGCTTAACCTACTGTTTGTTTCTTTTTTGTGATTTAATTCATAAACAAAGTCAATAGTAAAGTGATCACATGCTTCTGCTGGGTATTTGATCAATAGTAAAGTGATCACATGCTTCCGCTGGGTATTTGATCCCTTCATCTTTCACCTCCAAATCCTTCACCTGAAACATCTTTAGACATTACCTCAACAACAGGAGGCACATCCTCAACTCTAGCACTTTGTTTAGCATTGGAAGTAACTGTACTAGGACCAACAGAGATATTTGACTTAACATTAACATAAGAAGAAACATTCCCAACAACAGGATTCTTAACACACATGATAGACATATCAATAAGACTTTTAGCCAGGTGATTGTCAGCAACAACTTTCCCAAACAACTCCAACTGAGCAATGTAGTATCAAAACAACAAGTAGAAACAAAGACAGAAGTATCAACACTTTCACGAATATCTTCTAAAATAACCTTAGTCTTACTAAAGGTAACAATAAGAGCCCACTCGATCACAATAGAATCACAAGCCACATTCACAAAAACAGCAGGAACAATATTTCCAGAAACTCGAGTTTCTTCTTCACTAATAGTAAACTTATCTACAACATCATGTAGACCAATATTTTATTCAAGCATGTCAACATTTTCTATAGCAATATTTTTTCTTGCATCTTGACAATCAATACTCACAATTGTTTGATCAACTAGACCATTATAAACAACCATTTTCTCATGCACCTCTAAATGAACAAAACAATTTATAGTAACAACAATAGCAAACACCACAATAGAAGCACTGACATCCTTTACACATTATCAGAAACATCATCAAATTGACTAGCTGAAGCAACAGTAACAGTGGTTTCACTTTGATCAACAAACAGAGCCTTAACGTTGTCTATATTTTCAAATGATCTAGCAGATTCAATAATAGTATCAGTAGATACAATGATTTTACCAAAAGGTTTGGTAAGAGCATAATTATCACTAACGACATCACTTATGCATGAGGCTTAATAATGATTTCATTAGCCAGAATTTCAATCACAGTTTCAACAGAAGTAAAACCAGACTTAGAGAGCACAACAAGATCAAAATACTTCGTCACAGAATTAACCTCAGTACTACCAATGACAGAATCAATGGGGGCATCAATATGCACATCAATAGTTGACACAATAGTTTTGGCAAGAACATTATCAATAGTGTAGACATTTTCAATAGCATAGGAGACAATCGGATGAAAAACAATTAAGACCAAACAACTCATCTGAGCATAATCAACAATGATTTCAGTAGATGCAGTAATCAAACATCAAAGAACTCAGCATGTTCAACAACATTAATTGGTGCAACATAATCAACAGGATACAAAGACTTCATCATAGTACCATCAACATTATCAATAAGTTGGTCAACATTCACAACCTTAGTTTCTTTAGAACTCGTGTGCAAGTTAAGAGGAGTCACATTTCTAGACTTATCTACAAAAATAGTAGATGTAACAGTAGATTTATTACCTTTAGGTTCTTTAGGAGAAGTAGTGAACTGATTGGAAATATCTATAAAAACATACATGGTTGACTTAGTGACATGTCCTGAGAGATCTTCCACTGTAACCACAACTTGTCTACCATCACACATTTCCTTTACAAATTTCTTATTTATTGTAGGGTCAAATCTAAAGGGAATTAAATTCCAGCAGAAGCGTGTAATCGCGTTCTTTGGTTATTTGAAAGAATTAAAAATACAAATAATTAAGAAATGGTTAATCAACACACCTTTGCCATTCTATAATTTCAGCAAAATTTTCTCCTCGAACCAATAGTTTTCTCCTTGTAGTCTTTCTTTTCCAATAGATCTTCTTTCCTATGACTCTGTCAAGGATCCAGTTTGTGGGGACCACTTTTTGAAAGAATGGGAAGAATAATTTTCTTAGAACCTTTCTAAGAAAATTGGAAGAGGTTCTAGAGGAAGAGTTTTAGAGTAACCGTGGAGATTATTCTTGTAGAGAGTGTCTTCTATAAATAATTAATTATTTGAATCAAATTCAAATAAATTAATTCTCCATATTATAAAGGAAAATTATTTTATATAACAAAACTACTGAAAATATTTACAATTAATAGCAAAATATCACAGTCTATCTGCAATAAACCACGATAGATCACGATAGACTATTATCAGTAATATATCGCGATCTATCACAGATAGATAGTGAAATTTTGCTATATTTGTAAATATTTTGGTTTTTTTTGCTACATTTGAAAAAATACCTATTACAAAATTATAATTTGAATATTATTCAAATAAATAAATCATGTAATTAATTGTATCCAATACAATTAATATTTTTCCTCATAAATTTGAACATTTCAAAACTTTCTTTCAACATATTTGATCCTTGTTGATTTGTGGTAAGTTAGCAAGGGGAACTTATATGGACCTACAGATTATAAGCTCAAATGATCCAAAATTAATTAACTAAACTCTCTAATTAAATTTATCTCCTTTCATTAACTACAAGGCAAACCACTATAGACCCACATTTGAACTCTTATGCACTATAGGGCAAGTTGTGTCCATGGATATAATCAGTATAAACAAGTCGATCATTCACTAGGTCAAATGTTCGTTCTACCTCTATAATTACCTTTTTTCCTTAAGTACCACCGATTTCTCTAATGAACAATTTGTTTATGGTCCAACCATAAGCTAAGTCCCTCTCAAGCCAATGGGAGGTTGGGGCCCCTTGTTCAAGGCGCAAAATCAACACTTAAGGAAAATACTCATCTACTTACTCTATCTGGGAAGAAGTGAATTTCATCTTGTGTAGTTATCTTCTCAACTCCTCATTCAGTCAAATCCCTAAAATGGTAGGCTTGTTGAGTCGGCAACTCCGGCCACTCTCACCCATGTAAATCAAAAGACCAACCTCACAGACAGGAGTTCGTAAGTCACTTAGGATTAAGATCGAGTTGCACATAATCATCCTATAAAATATTAATCTCATCCATTAACAAATTTACAAAGTGAGATTAAATATTTCCCAGTCCAATCTTATAAAAACTCTTTGTATAGGATACCCCCACTCACTTGTCTCAACATGAACGATTTGGATCAAACCATTTGTAACTATTACAAAGTGGGTCGCATCCATAGTGTCACCAGGATAAGACACTCAATCTTATCCATATACTATAGACCTTTAAGTTATTTCTTGAACATGATCCACCTATATGTCAACTACATACCTATTCAAGACTTCATGCAATAACCTTGTATTTTTTCGTTAATGGATAAATTAATATTGCATAATTAATAATTAAATTAATTAACTAATCAATTACGAGGCTTTCAGACACAAATCCCAACAAAATCTCTTCTTGATAACAGAGGGATTTATAGTAAATGCACCACCAAATGAGAAAAATATCCACCACAATTTAACATCATAAGCAATGACACACGAATAAGGAACACCCTTCATGGGAACTTTCTTCTTCTTTCTTGTTTTTTTTCACATGAACAAATTTACTTTCAAAAGAGCGTGTACTTTGAAAAGTATTCACCGTGAAGATAATCAACACAAAACACACAATTGTGGACAAACCAAACATAAAACTAACAACATCAACATTTTTTAGAAGCTAACTTGGCCCACTTTGACTTTCCTTGATCATATATCTTTAGTTGTCTTGCTATAAGATAATTTTGCAAAGACTAAATTTGTCATGAGGGACTCAAATAGAGCTACTTCCACACCTTTCATCTATTTATTCTGAGATCCCAAAAAGTAAATAAGTTCTTTGACCAAACTCATTTCAAGCTCAGTCCGCGTGTCTTGGACAAGAAGCTCGACCATCTTTTGGGACATTTCTCTGAGAACTATATCCTCAACATCACTTTGAAAAATAAATAACTTTCCTTCTAACTTCCTTGATAATCACTTAATGCTTTAGTTTGTACACACTCGATGCTCGACTATTAATAGAATATCGCATATCACTTATTGGAACCCAAATATAATATATGCTGCCAAATATATGGAAATATTTGACATAATTAGAATTCCTCCTGCTCCATATTTCATAATTTGAGCACACATATCATTGTTCAAGAACAATACAATTGGAAATATGGAAATTATTAATGATGGCTTCAAACCAAATCAATAAAGGGATCGAATCGAGTGATCGCATTGCTTTCGGTTTCAGTAGTGGTATATAGTTCCATGGAGCTAAGGTCCAAAATATGGAAAAAAAAAACAAAAAAAACAAAAAAAAAACCAGTGTTTTCATTTGAAAATTACATCATAGAAAAGTAAAACAAAACAACACAGTATTCATATTATAGAGGATAAGAATATTTTATATAGAGAAGACAAACTCACCTTTGAAGAACCTTTCTTAAAAAACTCCATAGCTTTTTCTTCTTCCTCAATGAATAGATCTCCACTTACAACATCGGGATTTCGTCTTCTCTGTGACCTGCTATTCTCTGACAAGAAACTAGTTTGTGGGAACCTCTTTTTTAAAACAACATGGAATTTGTTGGAGAGAATCCTTTTCCAGAGAAATCCTTCACTTTGTTATGAGAGCTTGAGGGGAGAAAAAAAACCAACAACTTACAAAGAACCACTTTCGCTATTTTATCATGTGAAGTGGGATAACTACCCACTTCACCTCTCTCCCACTCCCATAAAGAAGTTATTTTAAATAACTTAAATAAAGGAAAATTATTATAAATAGAAAAAAAAAATCAAACTATTTACCAATATAGCAAAATTTTATTTTCTATCTAACCGCGATAGACCCAAATACACATCTATCTGCATCTATCGCTAAAGTGATAGATGTCTATCTGGATTTATCGTAGTCCATCACAGATAAAAAGTAAAATTTTGCTATATTTGTAATTATTTTCAACCGTTTTCCTATTTTTGAGAACATCCCTTAAATAAATAAAATAAAATAAAGTTAAATAATTAATTAATAGTTAAATTGATTATTAATTAATTCATTTAATTAAATATTATATATTAAATCAAACGAATATTTGAATCATATTCAAATATTTATTTTCCTCATAATCTATAGTTTTAATATGAATATCATTCACATTAATTTGATAACGTATAGTTTTAATATGAATCTCATTCATCTTAATTTATTATCCTATAGTTTTAATATGAATCTTCTTCATATTAATTTTTATTTGAATCATATTCAAATACATTACATCTCAAATATTATATTGTTTAGTTTAGAATTAACTATATATTATAACGTATCTCTATATATAATGTAATTGTATCATATACAATTAACATATTATTTTCTTACTTAATTTGAACACTGATGTGAGCCTTTTTGGTGTCGCTTCCAAAACACCCAATCAAATAATATTTATAATTATACTGACCTTTACAACTATTACTACTAAAACGTAGTACTAGTGGCAAGACCAGGCCGATCCGCAGGGAAGCATAAATATTAGTTTCTCAAAGCTAACCATTTAGTTAAAGCAACAAATTGGGGGAGGGATTGTGTGGTTTGAGATTTGAATATGCATGAAAATAAAGTGCAAGGAAAGTAAAGGATGTGCAATCAAACAAATCATTCTAGCTTAGAGAAACGGAATCACCCAATGTAATTTTGATCATCGAATTATCAATACATGATTTTAACTTCTTATCTATGCCTAGCCTAATTGATTAGAAAGGCTAACCAATGGTCCAGAGTATCATATTAGCCAATTTGATTAGATGAAAAGCATCCTAATCAGTTTAACTAACCGCAATACGCTTTAGGGATTATGTTAGGATAAATTTCCAATTGGAAAGACCTAATTAGAAATTTAATACGGTTTTCCCAAGGTCGATAGAACAATGCTCTTCGTTATCGACCATAAATCACAAGCCTATCTAACCTTTTGCTTCTTAGAGATTAACCTATGTCACATATTATATGTTAATCTAAAGCGTTGAATGGCACAATCAAAACTTGGTTGTCAATCAATAGCAAGAAAATGTCATTCATAATCAATAAATTAAGAGTAAAACCCATAGACAAGAATACTCAATCATATTATCAAAATACTCCCAAGAATACAGTGGCTTCCTCCAAAATTTTCTAAACTAGAAAACAATATAGATCTTACCTTCCCATGGTGGTGGAAAAGATAGAACTCATTCTTTCTGCTTGATTACAGGAATAAGATGAAAGAAAATCTAAAAACTAATGCTTTAAATGGATAGAGGGCAGAGAAACGAAGAAAACGAGTAGTCATATGCCCAAAACGGCCACCCGGATCAAAAGATATGACCTAATTACCGAAGTGCAGATTTTGTATCTACGCAAAGTGTCGCGGCGCTACTAGGCGCTGTCAAAATCGGCTGTATACTGTTTTTAGCACCGTGACGAGGTTTTTTAGGGGCGTTTTGGTCTTTTTAGCTTTCATTTAACCTAATTGGTTCATTAGCACACCAAATTGGTCCATTTTAACTCCATTTTCTTTCTAACGCTCGGTTCTACCTTTTAAGAGCTCGATACCTACAAAATAACATTTTTAACACATTAAATAGTGCAACGATCTCGAGTTAAGCTGAGGAAGATAGCACATTTTAGGTGTTATCAAACACTCCAAATCATTCTTTGAAAACAATTGGTTCTTATTTACCCGTTTTGAGCTAATAGTGGGTCCTAATGAACATACAGATTATAAGCTCCAATGATACAATGTTAATTAATTAAACTCGTTAATTAAATTAACTGACATTCATTAACTATGGGGCACTCTGTATAGGTGCACTCTTATGCACTATAGAACATATTGCGTGCACGGATTTAAACATTTTATGTAAGTCCATCCTTCATGAGTTGTTCGTAACAACAACTCGGTCAAATGTCCGTTATACCCCTATATTATCTTTTTCCTCTTTAAGTACCAATGACCCCTCTAATGAACAATCTATTTATTATCCTACCATAAACAATTGTCCCTCTCTGGACAATGAGAGGATTGGTATCCTTTGTTCATGACCCGAAATGAGCACCTCAGGGAACAACTCATCTACTTACCCTAAAGGCAGGAAATAGTGAACTTCAAGACTCGAAATCAACACTTAAGGGGACAATGAGAGGGATGGTACCCTTTGTTGATGTGTTTGTCAGTAGATTTCAAAGTTATGTTCGAGAAGAAGATTCAATGTCAAAATAGGACCTAAATGAGCCTAATGAAGTCAAACCTAAGCCAAGCATCAAAAAGAGGGGAAGAAAAGTGGAGAAAAATCACAAGTTGCCTGAAAATAGGGTAACGTAGCAGCTCTAAGTCGACTCTATCCTTGGTGCTATTTACAGTACCTAAGTGCTACAATAAGTAGTGAAGCATTGTGATGCTACCAAGAAGCACGTAGCGCTAGGTTGATACCGCTGCAGCACTAGGCAAAGTGCCGCGAGATGCTGCGATAGTAAAGTTGTTGCTGCATAAGGAAAAATGAGAATACTGCGATGCTGTCTAAAAGCATTGCGACACTAGTGCTACAAAAGAGGAAAATTTTTGCAATTTTTGGAAAAGTTTGCCTATTTAACCTAGGGTTTTTGGCCAGCCTCAAATAAACTCAAACTTATGCAAAACTTGTAAAATGTTAGTTTAATTCATTCAACCCATTAAGAAATTAGCGAGCCATAGTTGAAAATAAGGAAGATAAGGATGAATAAAAATGATGAAGCAATCTGATTTATATTAAAATGTGTTGAGTCTTTCAATCTCAATATCTTAATACAAATGAATGTGACAAGAAAACAAATATGAATGTAGAAATATGTGTGTAAAGCCGTCAATTGCAATGTCTTGCTCTCTTAGACCATAATGATAGATGTTTCGAGGTAATTACACGAACAAATGTGGATGAACTCTCACTTTTTGAAAGGAAACTCTAAGCTCTCACCTAGAATTCCTCAAAGAAAAGCTCAAGGTTGAAGATGGAAATGGAGTTGAAGGAAATTTAGCAGAGTTTTTGCTTCTTGGTCTGAAAATTCGATCCTCAATGTTGAAGTCTTGTGGGTTATTTATAGGCGTCCGAAAGGTGGTTTTCATGATTGTTTGACACCTTTGCATTTAATTCCATGTCATGTTGTGCAGACTTCTTCATGTCACAGATTCATTGGCTCTTTCATAACTTTGTCAAATCAATCGTCTACTTGCACTTTGCACAACAGTCACCACACACACGTCCATTGCTTCCTTTTCTACTTGATTTGTCTCAACAACGGGTTCTTTGACGCACGGATTGGCTCATTGGTTTGATCTCAACTTTGTCTGGTGGCAATATCTTTAATCATCCTTGGTTGTTTTCGACTTCTTTGCATCGGAATTGTCACACCCTCACCCAGATTATCCTACAACCTAGGTTCAGGAGTGAGACCACACATACATACCACGAGGAAACATTTAAATCATCACTAACCTAACAGCTCAGTCATGCCAATCAGCGAAAACTATAATCACTTAATAGTACTAAGTGGACATTTCAACAAGAAATTTCATTATCTAAAAGATTAAGTTTACAAACACCAACTCTCTCTCATGGACATGCGTATATACGAGAAGTAGGAATACAAAGAATATTTACAAGTCCCTAGGAGGAACACCAAAAGTTCTATGCCCAGACGAGGTTCTCTTCTAGTTAGGCGTTTGGATCGCGCTCGCTACCTGAGGCATCAACAACAAACAAGCAAAACAAAGAGTGAGCCTAAGCCCAGTGAGTGGTTAACAAGCAAGAATATGTATCATGTATCCAAACAATACAAACAATAATCACATACATATCCCTATTACGCTTTACTTTCAATCACTCAACCCGTGCCTTCATTCAACGTCCCTCAGCACGTATGCCTTCATATCATGTCCCTTGGCATTTAACATTCCCGTGCCTTCGTATATATATTCCCTCGACACTAACATATCACTTTGCATGCTATCTTTTCCCTGTGCCTTCACCCTTACCCCCTCGGCATCATCATTTGTTGTCATTCATTCCCTTAACCTGTCCCGTATGCCGTCACCTTTGGTCCCTAGGCATACCATTCAAACTCTTATTATTTCAGCACCTTCACCTACGGTCTCTCAGTGCTAAGCCACACATCTCATACTGGACTTCCATATGCTTTCGCCTATGGTTCCTCAGCTATGGAGTCCATTTTTCTCCACTCAAGTGCCTTCACATCCTGTCCCTCAGCACTGAGTATATGATATCATTTTCCTACATGCCTTCACTTATAGTCCCTCGGCATTGGGCTCTCATACCTAACATAATCATCACTTCCTTTCAAACATTCACATAGTCACATGACATCTCAAAGAAACATGTATGCACACTACAAACACAAACATATAACATATCAACATCATAAATCACTACGCACAAGAAAATAGAAACCACTCACAAATTGTCCTTCGTCCCAAATGGGTTATACACCTTCCCGACCTCTTCTTGGCCTTAGGAGGTAAACTTGGCCAATTCTTCACTGGTTTGTCTCTCCCTTGCGTTTAGAGCAAGGCTGTCCTGCCGTCTCCACCAAGTTTTCTAAGACAGCTTGATATCTTCTTCTTTCCTTTCACTTCTTGCTCAAAATTTCATGGAGTTTCTCCTTCCCGTTTAACAGATATAACAACTTTCCTCCATACTGCCCAGATTTCTCAGTAAAGCTGCACCAGTAGCTTCTCTTTAGATTTTCGCATGATTTCAAGCCATATCAATCAAAGTAACCTTCATGAAAGTTGTTAAGAAATGAGTTAACTTGCTTACCTCAAAATTTCAGCTAAAGTCTCGTCCTCGTTAGTGAGATATCCTCAAAATACCATGCCTCGCTCTAAACGTTCGACAGCAGGTAAGTGTTCTGCTCTCTCACTCTCCTTCAAAAATGGTGGAAACCCCCTCACTTTCTTCTCTGTTTCCCTCTTCTCTCACTCTCCTCGACCCTTCAGCTATGAAATAACACCGTTTTAATCCTCTGGCTTTGTTAAAATAATAATTAAATGGTCGGGTTTCTCCTTTAACCTAGTTAACCGACTTACTTTGTCTAGAAGCTTCACGCCGACCCAAGAATTTGCCCAAGTCCATTCACACATTGAAGTTCCAGACGCAGCGCCATAGACTTGACGCAGGCGCCTCTCATGCATGCGTTACACCATTTCCTGATGCATGGTACTCTTTTCTCTTCGACGCATGATATCTCATCGCCAACTCTCGATCATTCTTTAGCGCAGCACAATACTTTCGTCACACTATGCTATTAGCGTCAGTCGCCGCATCGCATAGTAGAAGATTTCTTCGACGCATGGTCCACCATCACTAACGCACAAGTATACTTCTCCCGTCAACGCATGGCATCTCTTGGGAGTTTCTGTTCAACACTTAAACATATTTCATATTTTAACCAAGGCGCCTCTCTTAACCGCATGATTTGTCACGCCCTTGTAAATTTTCCTCGGCGCCTAACTTTTACGGTCAACGCATGGTTCTCTTCGCTGGTCTCCAACGTATAGCTCCTTACCGATGCCTATCATTACACATACCCAAATTTACTATCTTTCATAACTTAAGTATAGGTTAGGGTGTGTTGCTTACAGGAATCCTGAGTCCAAAATATACAAATCTCACAATTTCCAAGATAAAAGGTTTTGTAAACAGCTTAAACGTAGAATTGATCTTTTTACACTATTTTCTTTTCAAGTTAATTCATTTTATTTTGAATTATCCTAATTATTCCAAATAAAGACTACAATAACTTGTATTTCTATAAATTATCACTTAAAAATCGTGCGACATAGTTTTTTGTGTCAATTAAAGTTTTTGCGACGATTTTATGGCTTTAGCGACGTTTTATTTTTGTCGCTAAATATAGTATTTCTTATAAGGGTGTTTGGTCATATATAGTTTTGAAAAAATATTAATATACATCTCATTGAAAGTGATTTATAAATCATGAGTGGAAAGGTCAACTTTGGTCAAGTGATTAGAGGGAATTAGATTCTAATATGACATTATTATTTTTATGTCTATTTACAAGGTATCTTTCAAAGATTTAGGAGGTATCTTTCAAAGATTTAAGGATGCGTTGAATTTTTTCTTTTTCCTTTTTAGATTTTTTTATATTCTAGAAATTTTTTCAGCGTTTTATTTGAAAGGGTTGAAATCCCTAACACAGCGGAAGCAATACAAAACTAAATTCAAAATAAATTGGGATTTTGAAATACCAATACATTGGGGAAAATTATAGACAACCTACTGAATTAATTCAGGGTTAAACATGCTTTAGAGATAGAAGCTTACATTCGTTGTCAACTCTGAACACCACCACCACGAACCTCTCCTATTCTCTGAGTGATGAGATGAAGGATTATGGATCCTTGATAAAGGGAGAAAACTAGATAGAATTTTTTTCAAAGAAAAACCTTACCCCTCTATTTCTTTTGTAGGCTTATTAAGGAAAGAGAGCAGAAGACATGGGATTGAACCATGTAAAACCTAACTCCTACGTATGGGAGTTACTTTTTTAATTAATTAATTAATTTATTTATTTAATTTAGCAATTAAATAAATAAATAAATAATAATTAATTAAATCTAATTTAATTAAAATTAATTAAGAAAATTAATTTTTTAATTAATTAACTTTCAAATTAAATATCTAATATTTAATTTAAACTACATTTGAATCATATTCAATTGTTATTCTCTCATAACTTTTGTATCATATCCAAAATTAAATCTATATTATAAAGTTTAAAATCATACATTATATTATTTCCCTAAGTAAATTTGAACATTTCAAATTTCATTCAAGACATAAATACCTCATCACTCTTTACAAGCTAAGAAGAGGACCTAATAGACCTACAATCAGAAGCTTAAACGCTATAAGATTAATCGGCTAAACTCATTAACCACATTAATCAATATTCGTAAGTATGGGTACACTTCACTAAAGACCCACAACTGCACTCTTCCCACTGCAGTTATATTTGTGTCCATGGATATAGACCAATAACAACAAATTAGTTCTTCACAAGTGTTCGTAACACCAACTGGGCAAATTACTATTTTACCCCTAGGTTACTTCTAAATCCTTAAGTACTAGTGCTCCTCTAATAAACAACCTATTTATGGTCCAACCATTAAACAGAAACCCCTCTCGGGCCAGTGAGAGGGTAGGGTCCTTTGTTCAAGTCCTAGAGACACCACTTAAAGGAACACTTATCTACTTACCCTAAATATGGGAATGTGTGAATTCCATCTTGTATAATTATGTCCTCTTTCGATCTTGTCCCCAAGATGGTAGGCATATTGAGTCGGCAAACGGACACTCTCACTTATATAAATCAAAGGACAATCCCTCATGGACAGGAGTTCATAATATACTCAGGATTAATACTAAGTTGCCTAGGTCATCCTATTGAAATAGAAACCTAACTAGTCAATGGAGTTACATCTAGTGATCACTATTTCATGGTCCGGTCTTATGCATACCCCCACTTGCATATCACCTACACGAACGCGTTAGATCATTGCGTTTGTATCAAATACAAAATGGACTGTATCTATAGTGTCACTAGGATAAGGTACCCAGCCTTATCCCTATACTATAAACCCTTTAGACTGTATCTTGAACATTGATCTCCATATGTCCCCACATACAGTTCAAGACTCATAAAACAACCTAGAATGTTAGTTTATTGGATTTAGGGTTATTAAGACAAAACAAACAAAAACACTCAATAACGTTTATTGAAGTAACACATTAATAACTTTTTATTAATAATTTAATGACAGTCAAATAATTACATTTATAATCTACGAGTTTTAGGGCCTAAAACCCAACATTATTAGGAGTTTTGCTCTCAATGGATAAATCTTACTTTAAATATTTTTAAAGATTTAGAAGTAAACTTTGTTTTGGCAATATAAAAAATTATTTTAGTGATGCTTTGTTTGTTTAGAAATTCTTATTAAATAATCAACTTTTTTTAAAACAAAAAACTGTATGCATGGTAATAATGATCCCTATTAGAGACCACAAGAAGTTATATATATATTGTTCGAGGAATTCGAAATAACATAGGAAAATGGAGTAAATATTGAGAAACAAACACTTAAACAATTAGGTTAAGGTGCGGATATCTCGCTCTCTTTAAAGAGATTCAATCTCTCTTCAGTTTATATTGACTTTCTTTATATCAACCACCAGTGCAATAGATATTCTTTGCCTCTCCTCTCCAAAATACAACAATTGAACTGAAACATTGTGTAGCTCAAACCACTCTATACTAAAAGGTTGAGCTTAAAGCTCCATAACTAAGAACACCATTTTTTTTGTCAATTTCTCTTAAAGAGCTAATGAGAGAAAAATAAGAGACAAAGATATAATTTTTGTTGTTGTTGAAGTTGTATATCTTGAAGGAAAGATGCTACCACTATTTATACTCAAATATAGATCTTGATTTTTAATGTTCTTAATAAATAACATCTAAATTCAAGTGCATTTAAACTTTATATTTAAGTAAACAAATCATGTACGTTAAACTCTCTTTATTTAACTCAATTAAATCTCCAAAAGAAAGTTGCTAAATATTGAAAATGTAACAACATTCCCCCACTCATTTTTAATATTTAGAATAAGCATCAAAAGAATATCGGCCAAAGAAAGATAATTATGCATTATAAAGGTGTGACTCTGCATTGAACCTTTACTAGTGAAATAATAATCTCTATTCCAGCATCAGTAGTGGTCTCTGACTTGAACTATAATGATAAAGGGAAATAGAAAACTTATCATCCACGCATAATTATCTAGGTGTTGACATGAACTTTATTGGTTAGCACTTTAAGGCCTTATGCTGATCAAGTATTTCATGAGTATATTTGAGAACAACCCTTATATTCTTATAGAGAGGGACCTCATTCTCATACTCATATAGGTAAAATTTGTCAAGAGTGCTCCTATAACATAACAACCCTACTCATAAGAGCTACAAATTTTATTAGGGGTTTATTTGAAAACTCAACCCTCCACTTCGTTATAGGATAATGCACTCACACCTTATAATTCATTTTTCCCTTTGAACCTAGTTCTTAAGATCTCTAATCACTAGGTGGGTATCCTTATATATAGTTTGTAACGACCCAACTTCCTATGACTTGAACTAGGTCGTCACTATATGCATGCATATATCTAAAACGACTTTTTTTCATAATTTTACAAAAAAAAAAAAAAAAATTTTGATTAAAATAAATATCTTTTACAAAATCCAAATAACGGGAGCATCTAAAGCATCTGACTAGTCCCAATGGCACGGTCAAGGTTTTCTCCCATAATTCGCCGAAAGTGTCCTTTCACTTACCTGAAAAACATAACATGAAAAGAATGAGTATAAAATACTCAGTAAGTAACCCCACTACCGGGGTCAGGCTAAACAGTTATGTCCAATAAGTGCATCATACTAGTGGGACATGCATAAATTACTAATTCTAGATGGCCATCTAGTGAGCGATTTAACCCATCCTAACACACATCTAGTGGCCTGAAGGCTCACAAACGTAGCAGGGCACCTGTCGACACCTAATAACATACCAGGAAACGCATAGGTCTTCAGTAACATAGGAGGAAACCCGTCGGTTTCGGATATCGTAGCAAGAAACCCATCAGCTTTCGGTATCGTAGTAGCATTAGGAGGGTAAATGACTTTTCTCTAAAGATGCTTATGTTAAGTTCACATCATAAATCATATCCAACATGTGCTAATATCATCGTACTTGTAAAACGATTCTAGATATAAACAGCTCTATTTCACCCAAATTAAGCAAATCATTCAAAATTATCTACAATTGCCTAGCCCAAGGGTGGTTTCAATAGTCAGATTACTTACCATAGGATTATGTCCAAGAAGCTAACCAAACAGCCAATTCTAAAAAAAATCTTTGAATTAAAACCCTATAACATAAATCCAAACTTGAATTAGGTCTTTACGTCTGATTCCAAATAAAATTTACTCAACAATTAAACCAAATAATTTTACCCAAACTGCAACTAAGTCACAATCTTCTTTCATGCTTCAAATAATAACCAAATTCAACCCTCTTGGATAGCTTGCTTCTAGTTTCAAATAGTTCCAAAATTCTTGGAAGCTTGAATCTAAAACCCAAATTCAATAGGTCACAACAATTAAAACCAACACCAAGGTATTCATGAAATTATAAGAAAATCAACAATACTTACCAAAATAGTCCTGGCCTAACCAAATCTTGAAATCCTAGTGTAACCCACGAAAAGGGATGATGGTGGCTTGCAAATGGCAAATCAAAACCCACTAAAATCCAAGATTGGCTTAAATATATATATACTTCTTTACCTTCTCTTTCCCTTTACTTTTCCTTTTTCGAAACCCTAAGTATATATATATATTTAAATTTTCCTTTTCCTTTTCTTTTTTCCAAAACGTACACAACTTATTTAATATAATATTCCTCAACCCATCAACTCAAATCTTCTCCAACCACCACTTAATAATTTATTTAACCAAAATATCTCCTAACAAATCAATTCCTCAACTTAAATTCAATTCCAACTTATCCTCATATTTTCTTAAATTAACCAAGTTCTTAAATCTCACCCAATTCCAAAATCCAACTTTTAAATCTCCCCAAAATAAATTCAATTTTCCACTAATTGAATTAAATCCAAATCTTTTATCATGATTACTTTAAATTGAATTATTTTCTCAACATAACCCAATTAAGCCTCTAAAATTCAAACAACTAACCAAATAATTCAAGATAATTAATTTTTTTTAAAAAAAAACAAATTACCTGAAAATTTGGGATGTTACATTCTTCCCTCCTTGAGAAACTTTCGTCCTCGAAAGTTCTAATCCCAGAAAAGCTGAGGGTACCTCGACCTCATCTCATCCTCTAGTTTCGATGTCGTTTCCTTGAATTCATGATTTTTTCGTAGAACCATTACTAGTGTTATCTCCTTGCACCAAGTTTTCACTTCCCTTGCAAAAATTTGAATAGGCTTCTCCTCATAACTCAGGTTCTTCCAATTGCATGAGCTCATAGTTTGCTATATGAGATGGGTTTGTCATGTATTCCCTCAACATCAAACATTGTGACGGTGGCAACGCCAACCGATAAGCTATAGGACCAATCCGCACTAGAATCCCAAATGGTCCAATAAAACATAAACTTAACTTCCTCTTCCTTCCAAACCTCAGAACACCCTTCATAAGTGCCACTTTCTGGAACACTTTACCCCTCACCATAAAATCAAGGTCTCGTGGTCTCTCCGTATATATGATTCACAACAAGGAAGACGGAGTGGGAGATGAAAAAAAAGTTAATCTCTACAAATTCTCTTCTTATTCCTTTTTGACAATTCTCTTCTTCTTCCTTTTTGACAATTCTCTCTAAAAAAGAAGTATGTCGTCTCCCTTTCCCAAATTTAATCCAAGCGAGCCCACACAACTCCTCTGTGATTCTCACCTTGAGAATATCGAGGAAGATCTCGTGGTGGTTACCAGAGTTGCGGTGTTCGTGATCATTTGCTGTGGAGAAACACTGAAGAATTGGAAAAGATTGAAGAACTCTTCAAAGGTATTTTCTTTCTTTTTGAATTTCTTCTCAATAAAACATGCTTAATTAAAATATGTTTAAATTTTTTTGTAGTTTCTATAAACTCAAAAAGTAAATTAAAAGTACACGCGTTCACACGCTTCCGCATAGAATTTGATTCCTTCAATATGGATAAGGTTGGGTGTCTTATCCTGGTGATACTATGGATATGACCCACTTTGCAATTCTTACAAGAATTGTAAGTGTTACAAACAATTTTATCCAAATTGTTCATGTGGAGGTATGTGAGTGGGGGTATCCTATATAAAGAGTTTATATAAAATCAAACCATTACATTATTAATCTCTCTTTATAACACCTTTGATTGAAGAGATTAACTTTTAATTAAGGATGAGCATAGGTAACTCGATCTCAATCCTGAGTGAGTTATGAACTTATGTCTGTGAGGACAATCTTTTGATTTGTATGAGAGAGAGTGGCTCGTGTCACCGACTCAATAAGCCGACCATTTTGAGGATTTGTCCAAGTAGGAGTTAGGAACATAACTACCAAGATGGTGAAGGGAGAATTTGTAAACCTTACTTTCATTTTGTAAGAGCTAAACGTAAGTACGTAATATCGCTATGAACTTATTTACTTGTTCTCCTTCTTGTAATTTTTGGTAAGTTGAATATTTAAATCAATAAGAGGAAACCGAGTTAGAATTGACTTTGAATATTAATTGGGGCACAAAAGCAAGTTTTTAATTAAAAGTAAAGAAAAAAATAAAGAAAGAAAGAAAAAGAAAGAAAAGGAAAGAAAAAGGAAAAAATGATAAATAGAAAAAAAAAAAAAAAAAAGAAAAGGAAAGAGATAGTGGAGCGTTAAGTCGGCAGGGAAATTTCGGTGCATATGGCCGAAGTTGTCGATCTTATCCTATTTCTCAAACTTCAAATCGACTCCATCTTTTAGCTGAGCAATAAGGGGAGGTAGAAGAAAAAGTCTAGGGCAAATTCGTGTAGAATTCTGGTCGGTTTCATGGTGTAATTGAAGCTGAAACAGAAGATCTGGTTGCTATCATGCAATCTGAACAAAGTCTGGTATTTGAAGAATAGCGAGCTGTAGAGATCGAGTTTAGAGTTGAAAATTTGAGGTTAGTAAGTTAACTCAATTTTTAACAACTCTTGTGAAGGATGGTTGAGATAAATAGGAAAAAAAACATGTTAAAGTTTAGGTGGAAGCGACTGATACAGATTTCCCAAGTGATCTGGAGCAGGGTGAAGTAAATTGGGAATATCTGTCGAACAAAGATGTGTTAAGCTCTGAAATTTTAAGGTAAGCTAGAAAACAAATTTCTTTACAAGTTTGTAGAAGGAAAGAAGTTCTAATTCGAGCTGGAAATACTATTTTTGACAGATAGAAATGAAGACAGAAGCGAAGACAGAAGCAGAATGAGACAGGTTTCGCTGGAAAAAGCAGCGAAACTGAAGGCGTAGGGGTGAGCAGCGAGATGAGTCTCGCTGGTGACGCCGGTGGCTTTTTGTCTCACAACTCTCGCCGGGTATCGCTAGTCTCGCTGGTGTCACTATTCTCGTTAGTCTCGCTGATCAAGTAAGTCTTGCGAGTTTTGCCTAGTCTCGCTGGTCTCACTAGTTCACAGTATCACTAGTACAGTTTGGTCTTTTGCTTAAATTTGTTGGTTTAGTCTCACTAATGGCCTTAATCTTGTTCATTAGTGAACTATCTTATGAAATGTAGCCTCGGTTGAGCATTTCTTTGTGGAATATAGTCTCGGTGATAGTTTTCTTCATGAAGTAAAGTCTCAATAGTGAATAATAGAAATGTCTAAGGCTTATTTGCTAAGTAAAAAGGAATTTTAAGGAAATCTAACAAAGAAAAATATACTATTTCAGATTGAGAGGAGCTAGGAAAGGCGTATAACCCTTTAAAGGTCGGGACAAGTTGTAAGTGACAATTTTATTTAAAATTAGTCTACTTTAAACAAAGTTTCTATGTTGTAAGATTATGTTTGGAAACATGTTTATATGTTTATGCTTTCCAGGGGTTTTAACGTGCTATGAGGATTATTTGCTTGAAAGGAAGTGTGTGTTTCCAGGTGCTTGCATATTATGGTTTTGCATTGGAATTATTTGAAGCATGCTAGTTGTTAACCAAGTTTTACGAAAAGCATACTATTCATTGATCTATGATTTTATGGAAGCATGATGAATGTTAAAAGAAATTGTGAAAGTTTGAGATGCTTGAACTTGTGAATATTTATTATGTTATTTTCAAAGCATGTCACTTTTGAATTAAGTTTTTGAAAAGCTCCCAATGCTGAAGGACTCGGAGAAGGCATGTAGGTAGTCGGCATATAGAAATGGTTCTCAATGCTAAAGGACTCCGAGAAGGCATGTGAGTAGTCAAGATACAGAAATGATTCCCAATGCTGAAGGACTCGGAAAAGGCATGTAGGTAACCTGAGTATAGAGATAGCCCCCAATGTTGAAGAACACAGAGTAGGCATGTGGGTGGCCTAAATATTGTATAGGGGACCCGATACTAAAGGACTCAAGAAGGTATACAAGCAACCTAGGATATAATGTCTATGTGCACATAGAGGTATGATTGACGCTGTTGTGTTGAGATTACTCCACACAGCTTAGGATATTCGACGTTAGGTGTGTCGGGATTACTCCACCCCAACTCAGGATAATTACGACATTGAGCAATGTTGAGCTTTGCTCCGCCTCAATTAAGGAAAATGTTTTTTAAAAGTATTGTACTTTTATGGTTTTTCGGAAATCAAATGTATATGGTTTGACAACATTATCTGAGCATGATTTTCCTAGATATGGAATAGTGAATTATTACTGCCTATTTATTACCATACTTTGAATATAGTTTTAATTTATGTAAGAGTTAAAGAAGGATTTTACTAAATATGTCACTCATTAGGCAACCTAGCTCATGTTTTCTTTGTTTTTCTCTTTTCCAAGTAGCGAGCGAGTTCAGAGTGCTTAGCTTACACAGCAACTCGTTTGGGCCTACCACCAATATCTGAAATCTTTGAACATTGTAAATATTTTATCTTAAACTTGTGTTGTACATATAGAGGCTTAAGGGCGATGTTGATGAACCTATGTAAACAACATATAGTTTGAGTGAAAATCAATATATGTATGATAGCTTAACCCTGGTTATAGTTGGATGTTCAATTATTGTGTATATCTACTTATTAGGTCTTGGTCAAGGTATAAGGTTGACAATGGATGTCATAAGAGGGTCGGTGTCTGTTGTCCTCACATTTTCTCCTGGGTTAAGAGGGTACTAGGTTAAGAGAGACAGAATTTGTAGAGGAAGTTTTTTAGAGTAATCGTAGAGATTATTCTCTTAGAGAGTGTGTTCTATGAAGGTTCCCAAGGGCCCTATTTATAGAATTCTAAAGGGTACTCCTAATCTTATTAGGATAAACCCTTTACAAAGATTTTAAATCAAATATTTAATAATATCCAATATTAATAATTATCTACCTAAATAATATCTCATATTATATGGTTTAAAATATTTAAATCTTTTTTTTTTTTTTTTGGACAATCTTTAACTTGGATCTCATCCACATTAAATAATTAATTATTTGAATTCAATTCAAATCAATTAATTAATTCTCCCTCTATCTATTTTCTGCATAATCTTTAATTTGGATCTCATCCAAATTAAATAATTAACTATTCGAATACAATTCAAATTAATTAATTAATTCTCCCTCTATTTATTTTCTGCATAATCTTTAATTTGGATTTCATCCAAATTAAATAATTAATTATTCGAATCCAATTCAAATTAATTAATTTATTCTCCCTTTATTTATTTATATGGATTTTATCCAAATAAATAATTAATTATTTGAATCATATTCAAATAAGTTAATTCTCCATATTATAAAGTTATAATTTGAATCACATTCAAATAAAATTTATAATAAATCATGCAATTAATTGTATCCAATACAATTAACATTTTTCCTCATAAATTTGAACATTTCAAATTTTTTCTTTCAACATAGTTAATTATTGTTGGTCCGTAGTGAGCTAGCAAGGGGACCTTATGAACCTACAGATCAAAAGCTCCAATATTATGAAATTAATTGGCTAAACTCATTAACCACATTAATCAATATTCGTTAACTATGGGTGCACTCCATTAAAGACCCACAGCTGCACTTTTCTCACTCCATATGTATTTTTGTGTCCATGGATACATACTAATAATAGCAAATTAGTCCTTTACAAGTGTTCGTAACACCAGTTGGGTCAAATTATCATTTTACCTCTAGGTTACTTCTAAATCCTAAGTACTAATGCTCCTCTAATGAACAATCTGTTTATGGTCCAACCACTAAACAGAAACCCCTCTCGAGTCAGTGAGAGGGTAGGTCTCTTTACTCAAGTCTCGAAAATACCACTTAAGGGAACACTTATTTACTTACCCTAAAAATGGGAATGAGTGAATATCATCTTGTATAATTATGTCCTCAGCTCCCCCACTCGGTCGTGTCCCCAAGATGGTAGGCATATTAAGTCGACAAACGGCCACTCTCACCTATGCAAATCAAAGGACAATCCCTCGTGGACAAGAGTTCATAATATACTCAAGATTAAGACTAAGTTGCCTAGGTCATCCCATTGAAATAGAAACCTAACAAGTAAACGGAATTACATCTAGTTCTTACTATATCGTTGCCCGGTCTTATGCAAACTCATTGGATAGAATACCCCCACTCGCATGTCACCTACACAAACTTGTTAGATCATTACGTTTGTATCAAATACAAAGTGGGCCGTATCCATAGTGTCACCAGGATAAGGTACCCAACCTTATCCCTATACTATAGACCATTTAGACTATATCTTGAACATTAATCTCCATATGTCCCCACATATAGTTCAAGACTAATAAAACAGCCGAGGGTGTTAGTTTATTGGATTTAGGGTTATTAAGACAAAACAAACAAAAATAATTAATAATGCTTATTGAAGTAACACATCAATAACTCTTTATTAATGATTTAATGACGGTTAAATAATTACACTTACAATCTACAAGTTTTAGGGCATAAAACCTGACAAACTCCACTTGAACTAAAACTCTAGTGGGTTGTACATAAAGAGAAGTGAGAATGGTAAGTATTTTGTGACGATCACATCTCCTTGTTGCACAATCTCCCCATTTAAGGTGATACTTCCTCTCAATATGCTTTCCTTGTTTGTGGCCGAGAGGCTCTTTAGAGTTGGCTACTGCCCCACTGTTGTCACAGTATAACATGATGGGCAATTCCATGTTTGGAACGATTTCCAAATCATTTAGGAACTATCTGAGCCAGACTGCTTCCTTTGTTGCTTCACAAGCAGCTACATACTCAGCCTCTATAGTAGAGTCTATAATGCATCCTTGCTTGATGCTACGTCATACTACAGCTCCTCCGTTTAAGGTGAAAACTGATCCTGACGTGGATTTTCTGGAAGCCTTGTTAGATTGAAAATCAGAGTCGATGTATCCCGTAATGATCAAATGCTTAGCTACATACACCAGCTTGTAGTCCCTCATTCTCCTAAGATACTTGACGATGTTCTTAACTGTAGTCTAGTAATCTAACCCTGGATTGGACTGGTACCTACTGATTATTCCCACTAATAACAAATGTCAGGCCTAGTGCAGAGCATAGCATACATTAAGCTGCCCACAACTGAGGCATAGGGAATACGTCTCGTATCCTCAATTTCTTGAGGTGTCTTTCAGGACATTGTTCCTTAGACAAATAAACCCCGTGCCTAAAAGGAAATAAACCCTTATTAGAGTTTTGCATCGAATATCGAGTCAAATCCAAAGTGGGTCGTATCCATAGTGTTACCAGGATAAGGTACCCAACCTTATCCCTATACTTTAAACCATTTAAACTGTATCTTGAACATTAATCTCCATATGTCCCCACATACAGTTCAAGATTCATAAAACAACCTAGGATGTTAGTTTATTGGATTTAGGTTTATTAACACAAAATAAACAGAAATAATCAATAACGCTTATTGAAGTAACACATCAATAACTCTTTATTAATGATTTAATGACAGTTAAATAATTATATTTACAATCTACGAGCTTTAGGGCATAAAACCCAACAGATGGAGACCACTCTTTCCGTCTTTGAGGAAAGTAGACAAATTTCTCTCTTAAGTGTTGAATCAAGTCTTAAATAGGGGGCTCCTTCCCTCTCATTGGCCTGAGAGAGATTTGTTTATAATGGAACCATAAACAAGTTGTTCATTAGAGGATCGATGGGACTTAAGTAGAAAGAAGTAATTACAGAGGTAAAATAGTAATTTTGACTCATCTGTAATTACGAGCAATTTGTGAAGGGTCGACTTATTGATGACTGGTTATATCCATGGACAAAGAAATATATTTACAGTGTGAAGAGTGCAACTGTGGGTCCTTAGTGAAATGACCCACAATTAATGAATATTAATCATGTTAATTAAAGAATTTAATTAATTTAATTTTGAATCATTAGAGCTTCTAATCTGTATGTCCATAAGGTCCCCTTGCTAGCTTACCATAAACCAATAAGGATCAACTATGTTGAAAGGAAAATTTTGAAATGTTCAAATTTGTGAGAGAAAATATTAGTTGTAATGAATACAATTAATTACATGATTTATTATAATGTTTATTTGAATAAGATTTAAATTATAACTTTATAATATGGTGAATTAATTTATTTGAATATGATTAAAATAATTAATTATTTATTTAGATGAAATCCATATATAAAGAAAATTAATTAATTAATTTAAATTGGATTCAAATAATTAATTATTTAATTTGGATGTGATTCAAATTAAAGATTCTGCTAAAGATAAATATTTAAATATATCTTAAACCGTTTAATATGAGATATTATTTGGGTAGATATTTATTAATATTTGATACTATTAAATATTAATTTAAAATCTCTGTAGATGGGTTATTTCAATAGGATTAAGAGTAATCTATAGAGTTCTATAAATAGAGCCCTTGGGATGAGTATACAGACTCTACAACATAATCCTTATAATCATTTTGCAAAGGTTTCTCTCCCAAGAAAATTCTAGAAGAGTTCTCTAAAAATTATTCTTCCATTCTTTCAAGAGCAATTCCCACAAGCTGGATCTTTGCCAGAGTCATAGTAAGGAAGATCTCGTGGAAAACGAAGACTTCAAGGAGAAAACTACCAGTTCGAGGAGAAGTTTTTGCTGCAGGATTGGTAAACGTATGTTGCTTAACCTTTTCTTCTAGTTTTTTGTATTTTTAATTTTTTTCAAGAAATCAAATAACACAATCACACACTTCCGCTGAGATTCAATTCCCTTCATCTGCGTCCTGGTATGCAAATATTTCGACCTTCTTGGTGTGCAAATAGTTTCCAGAAGATTATAACGCACAACAGAAGAAGAAGTTGATGTATGATTCCAAGTTTTATTATTGGGACGAACCTCAATTATACAAAGGGTCTAATTACATTTTCAGGCTATGTGTCCTTGGAACTTCTTATCAACGCATCTTGTCACAATGTCACGGGTCGCCCTATGGAGGTCATTTTGGAGGGCAACGTACAACTACCAAGCTTCTTTAGTGTGGATATTATTGGTCCACACTGTTCAAAAATATAAGAGACTTTATGGTCAAATGTGACAACTGTCAACGCACCAGTCACATTTCAAGTCGAAACAAGATGCTTCTAACTTCCATTCTTGAAGTCAAGCTCTTTGATGTATGGGGAATTGACTTTATGGGCCTCTTCCCTTCTTCATGCAACCACAACTACATCCTGTTAGCTGTGGATATGTCTCCAAATGGGTGGAGGCTATTTCATGTGCCAAGAACAACGCGATGACCGACTCAAAATTTCTCCAAATGAACATATTCACAAGATTTGGCCCCCCTCGAGCTTTGATTAGTGATGAAGGTACACATTTCGTGAATTGCATTATTTCTAAGCTACTAATCAAGTACAATGTGCAACATAGGGTGGCAACTGGATACTACCCTCACACTAGTGGGCAACCTTAAATATCTAACTGAGAGATCAAGTCTATATTGGAAAAAGTGGTCAATAACTCTCGGAAGGATCAGTGAATCGGGTGGATCAGTGAATCGGGTGGTTGGGTCGGTTACACCAATATGGGAGGAAGAAGAACAAATTTTTTTTTAATTTTTTTTTAGAAGGAGGTTGCTCCTATTCCTTAAATAGGAAAGAGGGTTAATAATATTTTATTATTTCCTTAACTAATAAGGTAAATCCTAACTCACTTGAACTTTTAACTTAAACCCAAATTCTGTTCCTTTTCGGCTGAAAGCCACAATTTAGCCCCAAAAATATTAAAAAGAATACTACCAAGATAATGATAAATAAAGGGCTAACAAGAGAATTAGCATTTTTTAAACTTTCATTTGGAAAAATAGCCAGATGTATTTAGGTTAGGAAAAATAGCAAAACAAATTTGAATTTAATTAATTACTAACTATTAGATTACAAAAATACCCCAAATAGTATCTATAATTAATTTATTCCAAAAATACATATTTTTTAAAATCATAACAACCTAGATTTTATTGGTATTTAAAATATATTGTTTTTAAAGAAAATAAGATTTGATTCAACATTCTAAACCCTGAGATATGATCCAACCTCCTAAAAACTAAAATGTGATTAAACATTTAAAATAAATGGTTGACCTATTTTTCAAGATTAATACACAAAAGCCCCATTGGAACTCCAAAACTGAAAAGAAAAAGAAAAAGAAAAAAAAAACCTCCCTTGCAAATTAAGATTAATTGGTAGAAAAAAATTAATTACAATGTAAACCTTTGGGATCTTATTTTTCCTCTACCATGACTGAGATTGAGCTCTGCAACACAACAAAAGTTGGTGAAAAGGTGAGATCTAATATGAAAGTTGGAGCATGAGATGGTTATGAGTGAGAAATGATAGGGGAAAAGAAACTTGGACAAACATTATTAGTTTGAAAATGTCTTGAAGGTGGAGCTAGAGACATAGATTTGAAGATATGAGATTTTAAAATCAAAACAAGAAAAAATGTCAAAAAATAAAGAAAAAGATGAAACAAGATGAAGATATGAGATTTTAAAAAAAAAAAAAAAAGAAAAAAGATGAAGATATGAGATTTTAAAAAAAAAAAAAAAAGAAAAAAGATGAAGATATGAGATTTTAAAAAAAAAAAAAAAAGAAAAAAGATGAAGATATGAGATTTTAAAAAAAAAAAAAAAAAGGGTGAGATTTGATTTTTAGATGAAGATATATGATTTTAACGAATTGTTTTTTTTAATAAAATTTTAAAAGAATTACATTATAATTTTAATATGTTGTTGAAGAAATCACTTTGAAGCATATCTTCAAAATTTTTGTATTATTAAAATTGTATTACACTATAATTGATATGATTGATTGAAAATTGTGTGATGTTCATTAGTTTAATTACATTGTAATTTTAATATGTTGTTGAAGAAAAATTAGTAAACAACAAAAGAAATAAGCAAATGATGACTACTTACTGGATAGTTGATAATTAAGGGACTGAAATTGTTGAGAAGAAAAAGATAACTATTCTTTAATTATTTTTCTTCTTCATCTTTCAATTTCGAATTTACAATCTCTATTTCACCTCATCAAGCCTCCATCGTGGTATGTCCCGCTAATGACTAGAATTTGAATATTCACCATTTGATTGGGATCTTACAATTTATAATAGGATAAAAAAGAGTTACTAACTAAACGAGAGAAATGATAGGGGAGAGAAGGACAATTATGAGAGAGAAAGGAGAGGTGGTAACAATACTTACCTATAGTGGAGTACAACGAACGACAAGGGGGCAATCAAGGCTGGCGAACAAAACAACTAGTGACAAAATGCAGTTTGAATCGACAATGGGCAAGGTAGATGACTGGTTGGGCAGTGCGACCAACAACGAGCAGCTGAACACTTTGACGAGCGGCTGGGTAGCGCGATTGGTATTCGGTCATGAATGACTTTGGCATGTGGTTGGTTTCGAGCTAGGATGACGACACGATGGAGGAGGTAGGCGACTGGAGGACTAACGAAGAAGGAAAAAAAGATAAAAATGAGGGAGAGTTTATTGAACGCTTCCCAAGATTTTAGGTGAAAATCTATAAAGAAAAGATTTCCAAATCAAATAACTTTGGTATGAATAACATGAATATTTCTCAATTATTGGATAATTTTGGGATGAATAACAAAGATATATGTTTGGCAGATAGTGTCAATGCACATTATACTTAAAAATAGAAAATATTTCTCAAAATTGACAGTGATGAAAAGAAAAAAAGGTCAATACAATCTCAAATCCTATAAACTTGATTGAAGACTTTGGAAAAGCAAATATATGTTTGCCTAGAGGAACAAAATTTACGATTGACAATGCATTGTTCTCTAGTCAATCAAAGAGAAATCTATTAAGTTTTAAAGATATATATTGCAATGGTTATTATATTGAGATTGATAGAAAGAATGAGAAAGAATATATTTATATCATATCTACTGTCTCATATTTACTCATATACGAGTGATTGAGACATATGCAACAATGTACCTAAAGTTCATGAATCCATATATATTTACAATTTGGCATGAACAATTAGGTCATCCAAGATTTATAATGATGACGAGAAGAATTATTGAAAATTCAAATGGACACTCATGGAAGAACTAGAAGATTTTTCAATCTAGTGAATTATCATGTGATGCTCGCTCTCAAGGAAAGTTAACGATTAGACCATCACCAGCTAAAATGGGAACTGAATTACTTGCATTTTCGGAACGAATTCATGGTGATATATGTAGACCTATTAACCCACCAAGTAGACCATTTAAATATTTTATGGTATTAAAAGACACATCTAATAAATGGTCACACATGTGCTTATTATCAAGTCGAAACCTCACATTTGCAAGATTACTTGCTCAAATAATTAAGTTAAGAGCAGAATTTCTTGATTATACAATTAAGATCATTTGTCTTGATAATGCTGATGAATTTACATCTCAAAATTTTTAATAATTATTGTATGTCACTTGGGAAAAATGTTGAACATCCTATAGCTCATTTTTATACACAAAATGATTTAGCATAATCATTTATAAAACGTTTGCAATTAATTGCTAAATCATTACTTATGAGAGCTAAGTTTTCTACATCGGTATGGGGACATGCTATTTTGCATGCTGCATCACTTGCACACATTAGGCCAGTAGCTTATCATAAATACTCGTGATTACAATTAGTTTATGGTTAGGAGCCAAATGTTTCTCATCTGAGAATTTTTGGATATGTCGTATATGTTCCAATTGCTCCATCACAACGTACTAAGATTTGTTCTCAAAGGAGATTAGGAATATATGTTGGATATGATTCCCCATCAATTATTAAATATCTTGAACCCTTGACGAGTGATGTACGATTTGTTGATTGTCATTTTAATGAGACAAATTTTTCAACATTAGGGGGAGGAATTAAGAAGTTGGAAAAGGAAATTGCATGGAGTGCATCATTATTGTCTCAAGATCCCCCTACAGATCAATGTGAATTTGAAAATAATTCATTTACAAAATATAGCAAACTAGTCGCCAGATGCATTTTTAGATGCTAAGAAAGTAACTAAATCATATTTACCAGTTGCAAATGTTCTATTAAATAGAGCAAGTTGTTACTAATGAGTCTAAGACATGCCATAAACGTGATAAACGATTCGGTTCCAAAAGGAGGATATATTAAAGGAGATAGAACAAAACATATTTCACCAAAACTTTTCTACACTCATGATCTTGAAGAAAATGACGACATCACTGTAGCACAAATTTGTTCAAAGGATAACCTGGCGAACATATTTACAAAAACATTACCTACTGCAACCTTTGAAAAATTAGTGCAGAATATTGGATGTAGCATATCAAAGATCTTAAGTGATATTTCTGTGAGGGGGAGAAAACATATTGTATTCTATAAGAGTATAAATTATATAAAATATTTTTTTTCTTCACTAAGATTTTTTCTACTAGTAAGGTTTTAATGAGATATATTTTATATATAATGGGCATCTAAATGGGAGTATTATATATATAATAAAATAGATGCCAAAACTTAATGATATAAAAGAAGTGTCTTGTTCCCCCTTACTTCATGTGTCTTAAATGCATATTGTCCATGTGTCTAATGCCAAGGCATCTTTGGTGTCCAAATAAGTTCCACCTCTTAATTGACAAATTGCCTATAAATAGTGGCAATTTGTAGATGTTGTGTTAATATGTATTGGTGATAATTTTTTGAGAAAATAAAAGAGATATTTCTGTATTCCTATTTTCTATAACTATAATTTTGATTACTTATTTATTTTAATATTATAATTCATCGGTATTTATATTCCCGTTTTTTTGTCATTTTGCTCCTCAATTTACAACAATTTTAACTTTTTAATTTAATGAAATTATATTTTAAAAAGACAATAGATATGTCACCAACCTATTTGGAGTTTAAAATGAGATCGATGTCATTCTAATCAACCTTTCGTTAAGTCATCAATGCTTCTATTATCTAAAACTGAGCATTACTAAAATCGAAGGAGTATAATGTTGGATTTTGAAACACAAATATTAACTAGAAACTTAAAAACCAGGGTCCATTTTGACAACAATTTCATCTTTTATTTTTGAAAATTAAGACTATTTCTTCCACATTGCTTACAATGATTTACATATATTTTTAAATACAATGGTTGAATTCTTAGCCAATTTGTTCTTTTTGAAAAAACAAGTTTTTAAAAGCTTACTTTTTCAAAAAAAATCCAACTATTATAGTTAATAAATGAATGTAAGAAATGTGGAGGAAATAGACTTAATTTTCAAAAATAAAAACTTAAAACAAAATGGTTACCGAATGGGGCTAATTTTTGTTTTTTTATCTTTGAAATCTATGCTTGTTTTTTTCCAGATTTCTTATCCATGGTTTATATATTTTTTAGGTAAATATTTGAATCCTTATTCAATTTTCTTTTTAAAAAAAACAAAATTTTGATTTTTTTTTAGTTTTTAAAATTTGGCTTAAGATAAACAAAATATGGAAAGATAAAAATCAAATTTATAGACTTAATTTTTAAAACTAAAAATAAAAAATTAAATAGTTAAAAAACTCAACCTAAAAATTATTTTTTCTTAACCTAATTACGAGATTAAAAATTTCTCAAAAATAAAATCAAAACTAAAAATATAATTATTCTCTTTGCCAGAAAAAGGAAATCTCTTGGGAAAAATACCCTTTTGGTCTCTGAATAAGAATGTGTACAATTGGTCATTTTAATCGCTAACATCCTCAACTAATAAATCTATTAAATTTAAACCTAATAAGGATGTGACAATATGAAAATGTATATTTTTAATCTTTCACTCCTCTCTCATTCCAACTCCATCTTCTCTCTTTTATAGTTTGATTTTTTAGCGTTTTGTGATTGGATCTGATTCTTGGGGCAATTTCTCTCCTTACTAATGTCGTTGTTTCGGAAATAGAGAGTTACCTTACTACTAAAAGCATTCCATAGATAAAATACAATTACCCAACCTCATAGCCAACACATTACCATCCCATTTTTCAGACTTGAACCTGAGATAAACAGAGAGTTACCTTCTTAATGAAAATGTATTGCAGGTCAGCCCCAAATTCTCTGTTATGGAACAAGAAAAAGAAAAGGACAAAGAAATTGAAAATCAACTTGAAGTTGTTAATGAAGGAGGAGAAAGAGGAAGTGGTTGCGAAGAAGAAAAGCTCGATGGTAATGGATTATAATGTTGATTTTTATAAACTTTCATCAGACATTGTTGGTCAAAATTTTGTTTTTAATTTAAAAGAGGTTTTTTTTCTTGAAATCCCACATCGGTTATTTCGGATATGGACTCCTCTTTATTAACTCTCTCTTAACCTGTTGACTTTGTGGCCCATGGGGGAACCCAACTTTTAGAAAGGGTAAGGAGGTAGACCTAGTTGGGCCTATCAAGATCTCCACACGCGCGTGCCATCGTCCGGGCGTGGTGTGGAGAGTCGAGTCAGATGAAAAGAGATAGATTTTTTATTTTAATTTTTTTAAAAAAATTAAAAACCTCTTTCCACATGTCAGACTAAGATCAGTCTATAAGTGAAGTGAAACCACGTGTCAGACTAAGAAGTCAAATTCTCCTCCGTACGTGCACGTTCTCTAGACTAGGAGCTGCCATGTATTGGGTTGGGAGGAATGGTATAGTTGACCGTTTGAGCTTCATCACTATAAATACAACCTCCTCTCCTCACTTCCAATTGACTTCCTCTTCTCATCCTCCTCTTTCCATATTCTTGTCTCTCAATTCTCCTCCACAAAATTCTTTCCAAACCAATTTTATTTTATTCACATTTTTTTAGTAAATTTTAAAAGGGTGTCAGTACTATCAACTAATCGAGGTGCAAGTTCAGTTGACCATTAGAGGTTGTTTTATCCTGGAGACGACGTGGTGTAGTAAAGAACTACTTGCACTCTGGCGGAGTTGCGAAACATCTTAAAGAGAGCGAGCTCCGCGACTTAGCCTATCACGAGTTTCTGTTTTGCAGGGTCTGTTCGGGTCGTGCTGTCAATCAAAGTAGTTGTTCCAACAATTTTAAAACGTTTCACCGCTGCTATGATGGCATTGTCAACCTAACTGACATCATACCTCTGATCTCAATTGTCCTTTCCGTTTCGAAGAGGCAAATTTTAAATGATGGAAACAAAAGATGTTGTTTTTCTTGACGATCAAGAAAGTAGCCGACCTCTGTACTACGAATCTGCCTGAGGTCCCAAAAACCAATCCAACCAAAGATCAATTGAAGGTTGTCGCCGAGTGGGAGGAAAAAGATTTTCTATGCAAAAATTTTATTTTAAACAGTTTGACTGATGATCTTTATGATTACTACAGCGTGATGAAGACAGCAAAACAAGTATGGGATGCCCTTCAGAAAAAATACGATACCGAGAAGCTGGTTCAAAGAAGTATGTTGTAAGTCACTACTTGAAATTCCAAATGACCGATGACAAGTCGGTCGAAGTCCAGTCACATGAATTGTAGAAAATAGCCCACGAAATAATAAGTGAAGGTATGTCTTTTGATGAATAGTTTCAAATTGTTGTTATTATTGACAAGCTACCTCCATTGTGGAAGGACTTTAAAAATACTTTAAGGCACAAGACCAAGGAATTCTCCTTGGAAAGCCTGATCACACGGCTGAGGATAGAGGAGGAGGCCCAAAAGCAGGACCAGAGGGAAGAGATAAATCTCATGACAAAGAGCCTCCTCCAACAACTGTAAAGTCTGACCAGAAATCAAAAGGGATCAAGAGAAAGGGTCAGAATTGTGGATCCAACAACCAACAGAACCAAGAGAAGATAGAAAATCCCCTGGAAAAATGGTACAGTTCCTTTGTTTTAATTGTACTAAACCTGGACATATGGCTAAGAACTATAGGAACAGGCATCGTCTTGCTAGGCAGGCGAACCTAACTGAAGAACATTTAGTGGCCATGATCACAGAAGTAAATGTGATCGATGGTTCTGAGGGGTGATGGATAGACACTGGTGCTCCGTGCCATGTTTGTCATGACCGTAATTTATTCAAAACATATAATGAAACTAAAGATAAGAATATTCTGTTGGGAGATCATCAATCGACGAAAGTTGCTGGAATCGGCAATGTGGAGTTGAAATTTACCTCTAGGAAAACTCTCACTCTTAGGGAGGTCCTGCACACTCCGGAGATAAGGAAGAATTTGGTCTCGGGTTACCTCCTCAACAAAGTCGGCTTTACTCAAGCAATCGAAGCAAACCAATTTACCCTTACTAAAAATAATGTATTCGTTGGAAAAGAATATGCTACAGAAGGCATGTTCAAATTCAACCTAATTGCTAATAAAACGAATTCTTCTGTGTTTATGTTGTGTTTTGTTAATACTTGGCACGCTAGACTTTGTCACGTTAACAAACGATTAATTAGTAACGTGAATAGGCTGGAAATGATTTCTAAATTATCCTAGAATGATTTTGATAAATGCAAATACCATAGTCAAGCTAAAATCACTAAAACTTTGCATAAATATGTTCTTAGGGAAAATGAGCCTCTAGACTTGATTCATTATGATCTTTGTGAATTTGACAACATCTTGACTAGAAATAGTAAAAGATACTTTATCACCTTTATTGATGATTACTCTGATTTTACTTTTATATACTTGTTGAGAAATAAAAGTGATGCTTTTGATGCCTTCAAACAGTTTGTGATTGAACTAGAAACTTAGCATAATAGAAAGATAAAAAACTTCGTAACGATAAGGGAACCGAGTATGACTCGAACAATTTTAATGATTTTTTTAAATCAAATGGAATAATACATGAAAAGACTACACCTTACTCTCCTGAAATGAACGATAAAGCCAAAAGGAAAAAATAGAACTCTAGTCGAGCTAGTAGTTGTTGTTCTTCTAAGTTCAGAAGCTGCATCTTATTGCTGGGGTGAAATAATCCTTATCGTATGCTATGTTCTAAATAGAATACCTAAGTCTAAAAGCTCAACTTCAACTGACGAAGCTCTTAAGAATAAAAGACCTAACTTATCCTACTTTAGAACCTGTGGTTGTTTAGCCTTTGTAAGGATTCCTGATCCCAGAAGAAGAAAACTTGCCAGTAGAGCCTTTGAGTGTGTATTTATAGGGCACGCAATTAATAGTAAAGCCTATAGGTTCTATGATCAAGTTAATAGGGTAATCATTGAGTCAAATGACTATGACTTTTTTAGAATAGATTTCTCTTAGATATGCTGCTGATTGTAGTAGACTAGACATAACTTATGCCGTAGGGTTACTATATAGATTTATAAGGAGACCTAGTATAGAACACTAGAGTGCGATAGAATGAGTTATGAGGTACTTAAAGAAAACCCAAAACCTAAGGTTGCACTATCAGAAGTTTCCCGTTGTTTTAGAAGGGTACAATGACGCAGACTGGAACTCCCTCCCAGATGACTCAATAGCTACGAGCGGCTATATCTTTAATATAGCAGGTGGTGTTGTTTCCTATAAATTTAAGAAACGGACAATCTTAGCTCAGTCAATGATGGAGTCAGAAATGATAGCATTGGCTATAGCTAGTAAGAAGCAAGTTGGATTAGAAGTCTGCTATCAGAGATTCCCTTATGGGAAAAACTGGTACTAGTCATTTTGATCCACTGCGATAGCACCACAACAATCGCAAAAGTTCATAACCATTACTACAACAGAAAGAGACAAAAAATTCGTAGTAAGCACAGTACCATTAGAGAGTTTCTCACTAATGGTGCTGTTAGAATGAATCATATAAGGATTGATGATAACTTGGCAAATCCTTTGACGAAAGGATTGGCCAGAGAAAAGGTTTTCAAAACCTCAGAAAGGATGAGACTCTTACCTACTGAGAGATGACTCATTTGTGAGGTAAACCCAACCTGCAGACTGGAAATCCCAAGAAACAGGTTCAAAGGGTAATAACTGATCACAAGTGATATAAAGTGAATCATGCTACAGAAACGTCGAGTTCCCTCTTATGACTTAGAGTCTCAACATGATATCCTGAAGCATATGTAAGGTTGAACTTAGTTCTTAGTGAGATCTATATCTGATGTCAGGTGGAGTACCTAGCTACAAGAGTACCCTTAATAGACTCACCTATGTGAATGTGGAAGTAAGGGTCGCTTCCTATGGAATTTTTAGGCAAATTCTCTAGAGCATTCACTACACTGGGATCACGTGCAGACCTTAAGCACGGACTTACACCCTAGTAATGTCAAGCATGAAATGTTGTCAGAGATAGAGTTCAAAACAAAAAGGTTACTCTAGTTTGTTCTGAATCATCTTCATTATGTAAAGGTTCAAGTTGCAAGACACCTTTGCTTATGTTGAATGTTACATATTTTTTTGCTCGATGAATTACTTCTTTCCTGTGTTGAAAAACTTTTCAAGTGGGGGATTGTTGGTGAAGAATTTGTTTTTAATTTAAAAGAGGTTTTGTTTTTCTTGAAATCCCACATTGGTTATTTTCGATGTGTGATTCCTCTTTATTAACTCTCTTTTACCCTTTTGGCTTTGGGCCCAATGAGGAACCTGACTTCCAGAAAGAGTGAGGAGATAGACCTAGTTAGGCTTATCAGGATCTCCACACGTTGCTGCCCTCCGAGGAAGAAAGAAAGAAAGTTTTTTATTTAATTTTTTTTAAAATTAAAAACCTCTTTCCACGAGTCAGACTAAGATTAGTCAACAAGTGAAGTCGTCAGAATCCTCCCCTTCCCATATTCTTGTCTCCCAATTCTCCTCCACAAAATTCTTTTCAAACCAATTTTATATATAATTTTAGAAGGGTGTCAGTACTATCGATCGATATTCGCAACTTAGCCTATCACCAGTCTCTGTTTTGTAGGGTCTATTCGGGTCATTCATTACTGACAGTTGCAGATTGTGCTGTTCATGCTGTTAATCAAAGTAGCTGTTCCAACAGACATTGCTAAAGAAACATGGGTTGTGAATGGATCAAGTACTAGTAGATATAATGATGACACATTACTGAGAAGTCGAAGCTGGAAGAGATGATAAAGATATTGAAGAAATTAATAAGAAAATCTTTGTGTTCTGTTTTCCCTACTTTTTCGTGTTTTTTAAGGAAGGTTCAACTTTTAAGAGATAAATTTCTTCTAGGAACTAGGAAAAACCAGATGAAATTTTTTCATGATTTGATCTGGGTTTTGTTTATTTTCCTTGAATCTGTAATAGATGAATATGAATATGATGTACAGTCAAAAATTGAAATTCTGGATTCTTATTATTATAGAATCAAAATTAGGCAACCCTCAATTTTTAACTTGAAAGCTTCATTGATTTAAGTTCTGACATTGGCAATAAATCTGACAAATTTTTCTTTGTTCTTTTTGTATAAAAAAATTGGCGCCAAAACTAGTTGGTTGGGAATTGGCATTTGGGCATTGTGGAATCTAGAACTCTGTCTTCCAATTAAATTAATCAATTCTCCATACCGTATGAAGAAGCATGGGGTAATCAGTGGAAGTATCCTTGCGTTGCGACCATCAAAGTGAGAGATGTCAAATAGGACAAAATTAGAACCAGATCTACTGAGTATGAATCTATCTGTGTAGATAGCTAGAGGGGGAAAGAGAAGAGAATAGAGAAATAGGAGGGAAATAAGAGGGGAGAGAAGGATTAAAAAATATATTTTTTCTAACTCAGTTTGTCACATCACCATTTAGTCAATTTTATATTGAAAAATTGTTTCTATTGTTAAGTGATAATATTTATCTGAGTATACGACGGTTTATGACAGAAAGTAAAATTTTGCTATATTTGTAATTATTTTCAACAATTTTGTCATATTTAAAAACTACCCCTATTATATTTTCATTTGAAAAATTATTTAGTCGAGAAAGTTTTTAAAATCTATTCCTGGAATTTTAGACTTTAGAGACTAAAAATAGCCCATTTAAAATCTTAAAGGGTCGTTTCCTTTAAGGTTTTGTAAAGAATGACTGTGTTTGGTTGTGCATATTAATTGATAAACAATAAATCTAATTTAAAATTTTGAAAAAAATTAATCATTTAACAATCAAATAATCACATCAATTAAATTATTAATTATAAATATTTGTAAAATGAGTAATTTATAATTAAAGATACTTGATTATATAATTTGATGGGATCAATTTGAGGAATTAATATAATTATGATGTATTAATTAATAAAATAATTAATAATGATAGATTAATTATATATATTAATTTTTTTAATATATATATATATTTATTAAATAGGAGAAGTTAAATTTGAATATAATACCATAAACTATAAATTTAGTATTCATATAACAATAAATTTTAATAATAAATAAAATAAAAAAATGAAAAAATATATTAAAAGATGAGAGAAAGTGGACAGAAAGAAAATCCACTTTTTTCCAACGGATGCAGGAGAATATTTATTTCCATGCCTAAACGTATAAAACTTTTATCTATTTCTACCATTATTCGGATTCCAATTTTCTTAATTCAAATGGCTCCTTACAAAATAAATACACGCATCCTCAAAAACTTTCCAATTTCTTTTTAAAAATTCCAAAACAAAATCGCCCCGTATTCGAATTCGAGCTTGGCTGGCTCCAACGGGGAGCGGTGGATCATAGGAACGTTCCAGAGAAAGACGGTGTGGTGGACCCCAATTATGTATGATCTTTGGCCAAACGCGTTTTCAAGAAGCTTGTTCAACACGTAACAAAATAACCATCATACCCTTCCTTTCTTCTCTATATAAACCGCATCGAATCCCCCAAATTTCTTCATATCACGAAATTCTCTCCCTTCGTTAGGGTTTCAAGGGCGAAGATGATCGAGGTGGTGCTCAACGATCGTCTCGGGAAGAAGGTCCGGGTGAAGTGTAACGAGGACGATACGATCGGCGACTTGAAGAAGCTCGTCGCCGCTCAGACCGGTACCAGGGCCGAGAAAATCAGGATCCAAAAGTGGTACAACATCTACAAGGATCATATCACTCTCAAGGATTACGAGATTCACGACGGCATGGGTCTCGAGCTCTATTACAACTGATCTCGTAGCGCTGTGAGTTTTTACAGCTTTTCTGTTTCTTGCTGTGTTTGATGGCGTTGGTGTTTCGTTTTTCGTCAAGTGTTGTTTTGTTTGATTCGATTTCTAGAACGCTTTGTTTAGTTTTCCTTGGATTTTAGGGTTCGTTTGACGCGATTAAGAGGGAGGCGCTTGTTTTTAGAGGTTGTAAGGATTCAATTCTCTCTGTCTCTAAGACGAGCGATCAAAGATTAACTTTCGATGGATGTTGTACGGCGGATATTGCAGTGTGTAAACCGCCGTGTGAAGCCTTTGTTACATAAGGATCTCGTTCTCTTTCCTTTTTCTATTTTGGAGATTTATTTATGGTCCATGAAATATCAGATCGGTTACTAGTTTTGAAATCATGGTATTTCCTCTTATGTATGGGTGTTTTCTCTCTCCGAGGTTTGGAAATCCTTTGGAAGATGCGTAGTGGGAGCGCTCAATGCGAGTCTTATATTGCTGAACAGGCCTCGACATATAATATTTGGTCTGCTTAGCAAACGCTACCGTCAATGTTGTTTTGATGTCTATAGCCTGTGTGTGGAATTACCTACCCTGCGATGACAACGCGTTCTCAAGTATTGGAAATTTCCTTCTAAAGGGAGTTGTTTATTTTGAGAAATCTACTTTAAAGGAGATTTTTGTTGTGCTCATCTTAATTCTCTGTTAATTATCTCCTTATTGTAGGGGACTTAATCCTTTAACCATCTTCTCCCGCTCTTTTAATGAGCCAGAAATTTTATTTTGAAGTTGGTGCTTATTTTTGTAGCTATGCCTTGGGCTGCCTTGTCCTATTGGTTTTGTGCTTAAAGGGTGCCAGAATCACGCGCAATTTTCCATCCAAGCACAGATGGTACAGTATTCTCTTCGTTTTAATTTTAGATGAGGAAGTGATTAGGAAGTACATGTATTCCATGCCCCAAAACTGTGGCCATCCTTGAACTTGATCTAAAATTTCTGTTAATTGAATAATCAATGTTCGATTCAAGATTCTTATCGTTGTTTAAACTCATATAACGAGATATGAATTAGTACAGTTGTTTAATTGTTATTAATGGGAATGCAACAGTTTTAAAGTAATTGGAATGCTGAGAGGAGACCACCAAGTTGATCTGGTATTTTTCTCTCGCATCTCTCCAAACCATTGAAACTACTGAAACAATTCTTGAAGATTTTATCCACAGTGGCGGAAGTGTTTAAGATGAGATTCTTGTCTTATTGACAATAAATGGGAATAATCCTTCTCATAAATTTCCTTTTTTTTTTTAATTTTTTTCCTGAACCAAGCATTTTTCCCAAGTATTGAATTTTGTTTGTTCCCTCTTCCTTACTTATGTTAGACACCACACCATCTATCATCTATCGGTCATCTGATGGGAGTAGCATGGGTGGAAGGCAAATCTTTTTAAGCCCTCATGGGTTATAAGTTGATTGGGGTGGATATTGTTAGATTGATGGAATTTGAGAATCGAGCCGGGCTTTTGGTTTCTGTGAGGATGACATGATGGAACAGTAATGTTTCCTGCTCTTTGGCTATCAAGTTATCAAATCCTACTCAAATGCTGCTTCTCTACAATACTAATTTTTACTCAGTTGTGGATTTCGAAAGTGAAGGAATTCGTGGGGATTTAGATGTCTTGTGGCATTGCGCAAGAGCTTTGCTTTTGGCCTCCCTCAGTAAGATGCAGTATCTGCTATTTACTCTACGGGGCAAATACCAAATTTATTTTTGGATCAACCATTTCTAGGATTCGATTCAGCCAATAAAAATATAGACATTTGTTGTACTAAATAAATTATGTTTCGGGCCTTGCTTTGATGTTTATCTTGTCAATAATTTCTTTTTTGAGATTTGGAGTTTTGGTAGCTCATTGAAATCAAGGTTGAGCCAGGCTTTTGTGCTGTTAACACCGAGTTAAATCATATTTAAATTACTTTAGATGTGCATGTAGTTGATCAATGTCTGTAGATGTGAAGCGTGAGTCAGGACCTAATTACAATATGCTTAATTTTACATCACTTGGGGGAATTATATGTCAAAAATTAATGAATTATTGATTGTTTGTGCTAAGCTTCTTTCAAGTATATGCATGCCTCGGATTCCTTGCGTGCATTTCTTCTCTTCAAAATCCTATTTAGGTAATTTCAGTTTTTCATTAATTCTTTTCTTAATCGGTTTTTCCTGATTGATTATGGACACAAGTAAAGTTAATCTGATGAACAAAATTTAATCTTGAGCAATCTTGGATTAGTGAGTTTTTCTCATATGATTTGAAGTTATAGGTCAGAATAAATGTTATAAAATGCTCAATAAAACGTTAACATTCCAAATCATTGTAATACATATACAAGTAAATTCCAGTGATATAAAGAAATATAAAATACTTCTAAGAGGTAATTCATACCTTCAAGACGGCTGTTGAATAATAATTATTGCTCTAGAAAGAAGTTAATAGTTAGGATAAATAGATCCACCATGGGTGGATTACGATCTAAATGTTGGTAGGTGTTCTTAAGTTGTTTTTGTGTTACTCTTGTCTTTCTTCTTCTTCTTCTTCAACAAAAAAAAAAAAAAAAAAAAAAAAAAAAAAAAAAAAAAAAAAA
>QLSR01000371.1:460208-517547 GCA_031780015.1 Citrullus colocynthis
AAAAAAAAAAAAAAAAAAAAAAAAAAAAAAACCACCGACATTCCTTTGAGGGCCGGAAGAGAAGATCACTTTGAAAGGAAGAATTTTGCGGTATTTATTTATTTATTTATTATTCTTTATTTTTTGGGGGTGTGTATCTAGTTTGGTGTACAAATCTTTGATAGTGTAGTAGGTTTTGGAAGATTGACTGTAGGTCTGGAAAATTCTTGCCCTTGATCTTTTCATTGAGGAAATTGTTGGTCACGTTTAACTGAATGATAAAGATCTTTTGTGATACTTCTAAACTGGAATTTAGCAATGCATTCTTACGGTTTCAGATTCTTAGCAATACTCCATAGACTCTGGTCCCAACCTTAACGCATAGGTGTCTTAGAAATTGATTACCTGATTTTTCATGGCCCCTTCCGGATATGCATAAAAAGGTCAAACTATTTCTGTTCATCGATTTATAAACATAAACCATCCTCCAACATATACCGGAAGATGTAGAACTTCCTGTACACACTTACCCTCAGATTGATTAGAGACGGGTTTGCTGAACTTAAATTAATCAGATATTATGTTTTGTGCAATACCCTTCCTACAGAAAAATATCATGTTTTGTGCAATACCTTTCCTACAGAAAAACTGATGTTCTCTATTTTCTTTTGGCTTATTTCGATCATAAAGATTTTGGTCAGGTTAACTGGGTACTAGTCTACTAGAAAGCCTGCCTCTTACTATGCTAATTTCTTCATGTATTTGGACTCTTAGTTGAATCCTTTTCCTAGGAAAAATTCCTAATTTCTTCTTCATGATTTGTGGTGAGGATAATGTCATCTATGTAGAGAATGAAGATAACTTTTTAATCCGCCCCTTATTTAAGGAAGATACCTTGGAGTGATTTTAAGTTCGAATGCTTTGCCAGAGTTGTTTTGATTTCTCTCTCTGAGTCTCAAATAAAAGAGAGATTTTTAAAGTATTAGTTGGTGAATCCATAGTGTCTGTATTTAACTGTTGTCTTGTACAATTAGTTGAAGTGAACCATTTTTTTGGGGAAAGTCGAAGTGAATTAATAAAAATGATTCTTGATTTGTTCATTTCACTCAAATCCATAAGTTGGAACCCCGTCCCCAACATTTTAATGATGGAGTGTTTGATTTTGGCATTGATCTCATTTTCACACCATAATCATTAGTTACGAAACTGTTTCATCTCTGCATCTTTTTTGCCGTACAAAGAGCTTCAAAACAATTGGTCCACCAAATAATTCCTTTTCTTCTTTGTTATCTTCTTGCCTTCCTACATATAGGCTTCTCCAAAATTTCCTCTAAATGTTGCTCTCGCTCTCTTAATTCATGGTGACTAATCTGATAGGAAATGACTATGTGCATCTTAGATTTGAACTTTGATATCCTCTAGACGTTTGTCGTGAAGAATACATTTTTTTTTTTCATGTTAGCTAGGGATCTTTCTTTTGTTCTTCGCCTGTGCTAAACAATAGTGTGCCATTTGCAAAATCTAAGAGGACAATACATGGAGTTAAACTTCTTTCATAGATGAATTATCATATGCATGCTGTCCTTTTGTTTTTGCTCACGTCTTCTCACCCGGTCATTTGAAATGATTGGGAATTAGTTTCTTGAATTTATCTCAGCAGCAAACAGATCCAGGTCTTAATATTAGCATTGCTTTTTCTAGAAACATTAATTAGCCCTTATAATAGGCTTCTACTAAGTCAATTGTGATTATCAAACCTTCTTGTTTCCATCTGATCTCGTTTTCTTCTACTTCATTAACATCCGTTAAAATTGGTTTAGTAATCTATCTTCTAGCTTTGAAGCCACAATTTAGAAGTCCGTTTGCTTTGTTGTTTGATCCTCAAACTTTTGGTCTTGATGAACTTCTTACCTTGTCTATGTTTTGGTCTTTTGTTGGCCATGGCTTGATGGTTTTCGTTCTGGAGTTGGTTTGTTAGGGTTTAAGTATTTGCTTTTTGATGTCTCTCTTTTTTGTATCTCAATAAAATTTTGTCATCTTTTGTTTTTTTCAGTTTCTTTATTTTCTTGAATATTGATGTATTTTTTTAGCATTAGTTCTTTTCATTTAAGGTTTTTTAAATGAAAAGTTCTCTTTTTTACAAAATTCTATCTTCCTCTTACAAAAGGAGTTGAGTATTTCACAGGCTCGAACTGTTATCATTTTTGATGCCTTCACAGTTATATTTCATGATTTTGCATTCATCCGTAGTTGTTGGAATCATTCATCTCACATGTTCTCCTTTTCTTTATTTGGTGGAAGTCATAAGTTCTTTTGGATTATTTCTTTGTTCAATGTTCTCTCAAGCTTACACTTAGGTTTATTAACATTCACTATTGTCTTCATAGTGGTTCTAACAATAATTGAAAAGATACAAATTAATTTTTAGAATGGCCAACAGGACAGGATTCTATCTTGACCTTATCTGAAAATCTTATCTTATCCTTGAAAAATCTACTAAAATCTAAATTTGATATGTCTGCTGCCTTGTTTTTTCTTCAATTTGAAAACTTGCTAGAGAAGATAATGACGTCACCCGATCGTCTTTTGTCTGGCACGGAATACAACTGTAGATTAATTTCTCTCTTTGTAGCGTACATGCTCTCGGTCGAAACTTACTACGGCTCCCTGCCTCGGAGCGCCTGCAGGCCCTGCTACAAAAATCAAAATTAATTTCCCAAGAGTTCTCCTGGAAATAATTTCATTCAGTTATTCCTTCCGTCGATTGCGTTGCCTGAGGTTGGTGAGTCCTCTTGCAGAAGTATATCATCTCCGTCATGGAGTTTTCTCTTACAAATGTTCTTCTCGGAGAAAATTAAATTCAGCAGACTAGAGAAAGCGAGGATAAGGTCGGAATACAATGACCTTATCTAAATAAATACAAGGAAATTTAAACAAATTAGTACATCTATTTACAAATTATAAAATACTCTTGAATAATATTTGAAATACCGGTTTTTGGATTAAATATGGTTGGGTATCCAAAAACGGGTCGTTGATATCGATACCGTCGAATGGATCGAAATCCAAGTCGTCGCCGGGGAGGCTTCTTCTGGTAGATCGTTGTTGTCGTCCGAGAGGTTTACGACAACGTTGTTGACGACGGAGTTGAATTCTTGTTGAGTGCTTGCTCCGGCAAGAGTGGACATGACCGCATTCTTGGTTAGGGAAAGGCTTCGTCCTCCTGACAGGTCATATTTGGAAGATGAACGTTGGCTTTGAATCATTCTTTGATCTTGCCAACTTCAAGATGAGAATAGTTGAACTTTTCCCACCACTTGATTCTGAAGGTCTTACTTAGAGCTTTGAAATTTCTCGAAGGTCCTAGCTGGAAATTCCAGCAAAAGATCCAGGGAATTTGGAAATACAAAGCGAATCTAAACGTCTTTGAGAGTGGTGACGAATAGATACTTTGTTGAATTTCCACAGGAAATATTTTCTCAGAAAGACCAAAATACATCCACTATGGTTGAAACCAATTCGAAAAGTGGCTTGCTTGCAAAATGTCACAAACCAAGAGTGGTTGTATGCCTGAAGCCAAAATACAATATACCATGCTTTGGTGTAGTCACGATAATTGTATGACTGGGGTTTGAAAGGTTGAGAAAATTTTCTGCTTACAAACATCCCCTGTCTCCAGTAGGCTGGAGTGAGAACACGAAGAATTTTCAACTTTGAGTAAATGATCTTTGAGGGATCGTTCTTGTCAGGAAAATGAGTAATTTCAGCTGATTTTGAATCAACCAAAATATACTCGTAAAAAGTTTTGGTTTTTGATAGATCCTCAGGTAAGAAATTAAACCCATGACGAAATATTTGATTGCAGACTTCTTGGACAGAAGGTCCGTTGAACTCTGGTTCTATTCCTCGTTCCTTCTGTTGATATTTGAAGGGAATATCTCTATTTCCTTTTACAGTATATTTTTCTTTATAACTGTAGTCTCTAAATGAGGAATCTAACCTATTGGTTAAGGGTTCTTGAGTGTTAAAGGATTGTCCTGGTTCTACCTTAGGACGCTTTTCTCCTAACTGCTGATCCATATTGAAGGTGGGATACTCTTCATCTGAATCATGACCTAGAATGATACCTTCCGCATCTTCCTCATCTATAGTTGCCATCTTTCCTAGATGTAACTTATCTAAAAGCTCCGTAAGCTTATCTATTTTTTCCATCTAGATCCTAAATGGTGGTTCTAGTGGTCTGTAGGGATAAGCATTTCCTCTTGTTGCTTTATTCATTTCTGTAGTCATAACTCACTTGACCCACAGAAAAATAATAACACGGTCATAGTTCACATAGAACTCATTGATCCCACAAAAGAAGTCAATGTAGTGAATCGCATTCCCTACACACAACGAGATGTAGATGAATTTCGCGAAGAAACTTAGAAACAAATCGAGTTAGGAATTCTTAGGCACTCTAAGAGTCTTCATAGTGCACCCGCATTTTATGTAGAAAACCACAATGAATTAAAACGTGGAAAACGTAGGCTAGTTATTAACTACAAAGAAATGAATAAAGCAACAAGAGGAGATGCTTATCCCTTACCAAGACAGGATTTCATCTTTAATAAGATTAGAGAGTCTAATTGGTTTAGTACTCTAGATGCTAAATCAGGCTTTCTCCAATCGAGGAGGCTCTTGATCTTTAGTTTTCTTCTTTCTAAAGAACTTCTTGGAAGAGTATTTTTTCTTTTTACTCTTTTCTTCTTTTGGTCCTTGAGTCAGACCATACTGTTTGCAGAAGGTGCTCAATTCCTTTCGATAGTCGGAATCCTTGATCACCTTTGTTGTGTGTTTATTCTCTGTGCAGAGATTAACACAGAAATATCTCCGTAGGTGAGATTTTCTCAGTTAATCTTTTGATTACCAGATTCAGTTGTCATGGTCTGGTAAAACTTTTGAGATATGTAGTACGACAATCCTTCGACAAATTTTTGCTTCCAGATGTTCGCTCCACATGTTGTTAAGGAATAAAGACGTGCTTCCAGGTGTCTTTATACCATTTGTACCTGCTCATCTTGTGACATTTTAACCCAAGAAGAACTTCTGTTGCCATATCCGTATGAACTGAGGTACTTCCTACGAAGTGTTTGGTCAACGTATAAATTAATTGGTTGACCATATCTGGTACTTCAGTTTGCATTGCCATTGAGGAGCCTTCCGCTTTGACTTCGGATTTGGTGGCGGATTGACTATCTTGCTCCGTCAATAGATTGTGCCACTAGTTTCTTAGGTTTCCTGTAAAACCTAATATGAGAAACTGGGCTGACTCGAGAGTCGTTTTTCTAGTGCTGTAGGCCGTAGCAGCTATCAGCATCTCTTGAAGCGTATTATTATTTGAGCCTCAGAATATCCATCGATATTCCAAGTAATGAGAGATTGACCAGCATAAGTATTTTTCTCATGATGTAGATCATCCCATCCTAAATTAGGAGGAGATGGTTGAGGATAATGATTCTTTACTTCTACTGTTTGAGTGACAGGAAGTATTCTTGGAGTAATGGCTTGCAACAAGGAATCGTTGTTGATCATATTGACTCCTTTTGCTTTTAGACCTCTTTCACTGCTTTTTGTTCTTTGAGAGAAAGAGCAGCGAGTCGTTTGTTGATTTCAGCAAGATAATCTGAAGTATCTTCTTTAAGTTTGCCAATATTAAAGCTATTTGGCTGAAATATAGGCTGATTTAGATTAACTCGAGGAATCTCGGGATGTTTGTTCGAATCTCGGGATGTTTGTTCTTCGAAGGAATTTTCGGATTTTCAATTCGTTCTACTATCTTGGAGACTGTAGAAAGAACCTTATTTGTAAAGTTGAGTTGATGCTGGATATTCTTTATTTCACGAACTCCAACCTTTTGAACTTTGTCTTCGTCGATGGTTTTGTAAGGAGACGAGACCATCTTGACCGTGGGAATTACAGGATGGGAGAAATAAGCTTCTTCCGCAGGAGGATAATTAGAAGTTATTTTTTCTCCTCTGGCTGTAACCCAGACAGTTGATCCTTTGATCATGGCTACATGGCCATCTGCTTGAAGTTTTTTGACAAGAGCTTCATTATTGGCTCTTTCACTTTTTAGCATGCCTTCAATGAATTGAGGCATGGTAAGGAATGACTTCCTTTTTTCTGCAGGTGCTTTGATCCATAGATCTATATATGTGCTGTAATGTTCTCTGAATCGTTCTTTGTTGTCGGAGATAACATTAATTTGATTGTAGACTGGTTTCGATCTCCTTTCCATATCGGACTGAGTAGGAGAAAGGGATCTATCTTCCTTTTCATATTGAACATCAGGGATTCGTTGTGAGAAATTTACTGATGCCCTGATTGACTCAGATTTTCGCAGGGTATTCCCATAAGAAGTTTCTGACTTGATTGAAGACGTACTTGGACGGCTACTCATGATTTCACTTATCCTTGGATAAGAGATTCCTGTGTTGAATTGGACTTCGACATTTCCGTCTGGAAATTCGGTAATTGAAGCTTCTGTGTTGCTTCTTTGGATAGGAGCTGTTTCTCCTTGTAACTTCCATACTGGATTTTTTGTCAACGCATCCCAATTTAAGCTTCTTGGAATAGTCATGGATGATTTTTCTACATTGACTTCTATAAGCATGGTATACCCTTTGGGAGAGACACCTAATGCTTTTGGAGAGAGATTTGTATGCATCAACTTGAAATAGATGCGATATGAAACTGCAAAAGGGAGTGAACCATCTTTTAGTTCAAGCCCTTGAGAGTGGACATCAAGACTTATAGTGTCCATGATGTTTTTATCTTGAAGAGAGACCGTGAGACCGGGTCTGCAATTGAAATATACTGGTCCTTGCTCCAGATTTGATTGAACAATCCCTAATAGAGAGGGAGTAAATCTGAGATGCCTTTTGTCTCTTAGAGCGAGGTAGACTGGAACGTCTAATCCTTCTCTAAAGAGAGGTTTTAAGGCGGTATTTGAATTTTTTCTTTAACTCTGAAGAGAGTTTCTTCAGGTAAGAGCTTGATTGCAGTGAATTCATCTTTCATTGCAACGTTTTCTTCAGTTATGACGATGACGTCTTGCTGAGAAAAATTGAAGGTATTGATCTTGTATACTTGGTTGACATCCAACTTTGGAATAGACTAATTTTTAAGTCTATTTTCAACCTGAGCTAGATGGGCTTCGGCTGTATTGTGTTGGGTAAGAGCCATTGAAAGATCTTCTCTAGATCTTAAATTCTTTGAAGATAGAGAGGGAGAAGAAGAAGAGGTAGCGTCGATGATTGTGGGAGAGTGAGGAGAGAGTTTAGAAAGCATTTTCGAGAACATGGGGGAAGAAAGAGAATCCATCGGATTATTGATGATGAACTTTGATTCTTTATGGTATTATTTTCTTTCATGAAGACGGATTTATGCTTAAATAATAATAAGATCTTTGATCAATCGATCAACTCTATACTTGAATATCTTTATGATTTTATCATGAATATCAAAAGAATTTGTTCATATCTTGAAGGTTCACCACGCCTTTATCAAGATTTCCAGAACTTATTCGTTTGATTTTCATGCTTCAAATCACTTAGATAAACTAAGTAGAAGAGAGATACCCAATCTTATTATTCTTTAAACTAAATCAGAAATCATAAGAGAGAACAATTACCAGAAAGAGATCTCAGAACACCATCCTTCCTCCTCCGGATTCAAAAGGGAGTTTACTCCATAGAGAGAAGAGAGAGAAGTAGAAATGTAAGTTGAGCTCTATGGCTCTGATACCATTATATGATAGACTTAAAAAGAATCCAAAGCCGTGGACGGACAAGCATACTCGGGTAGTCCAATCAATCAAACAACTGGCCAAAAGCATCCTATGCTTATCCATCGTGGATGAACAGGCCAAACTCATAATTGATACAGATGCTTCCGAGATAGGTTACGGCGGCATCCTCAAACAGGAACTTAACGGCAAAATTTCTATTGTCCGTTATCATTCCGGAATATGGAATAGTGCACTGAAAAACTATTCCACCGTCAAGAAAGAAGTACTAGCAATAGTACTCTCCGTTCAGAAGTTCCAAGGAGATCTTATCAAGGAATTTCTTATCCGAATAGATTCAAAAGCTAGCAAATACATCTTTGAAAAAGATGTCAAAAATCTTATCTCCAAGCAAATCTTTGCAAGATGGCAGGCGATCTTATCTTGCTTTGATTTCAAAATCGAGCCTATAAAAGGCAGTGAGAATTCACTTGCTGATTACCTCTCAAGAGAACATCTCTTGAAGACTACTTCCTCAGCCTTGAATTCTCTTTCACATGGAGCCGCCTCCTGGCCGGCAACGGCCACCACCACGAAGCAAACATAATAGTCTACAGAGACAACCTCAATCAGTAGCTTCCTTTTCAGGAACTACTCCTTCAAGTGGAAAATCCCCATCTCAATCATCTGCATCATCTCCTATGAGTGCAGAAAACTACACCATGGATCTTCAATTCCAGCAAGTATCCAGGCGACGTCAAGGTTCTGCTCAGAGAACATTGACTATTCAAACAGACTCTTCGAGTCTTCCCCCAATACCTTCAAACACACTGTTGCGACCCTCAGGGCCAACAGCTCCAAATAAGCGTGCCGCTTCTCCGGCCGCCTCCTCCTCAAAGTCTGCAATTCCGAGGAATCCCTCCTCGTATTCTCAAATAGTTAGGCCAAAGGTATTCCAACCTCGGCCTCCAATCAATGGTTATTTCACCAAAACCACAATGATTGATTTAACCATAGAACCAGAGTTCGACGGACCTTCTGTCCAAGAAGTCTGCAATCAAATATTTCCTCATGGGTTTAATTTCTTACCTGAGGATCTATCAAAAACCAGAACTTTCTACGAGTATATTTTGGTTGATTCAAAATCAGCTGAAATTACTCATGTTCCTGACAAGAATGATCCCTCAAAGATTATTTACTCAAAGTTGAGAATTCTTCGTGTTCTCACTCCATCCTACTGGAGACAGGGGATGTTTGTAGGCAGAAAATTCTCTCAACCTTTCAAACCCCAGTCATACAATTACCGTGACTACACCGAAGCATGGTATATTGTATTTTGGCTTCAGGCATACAACCACTTTTGGTTTGTGACATTTTGCAAGCAAGCTTACAAGATGCACTTTCCGAATTGGTTTCAATCATGGTGGATGTATTTTGGTCTTTTTGAGGAAATATTTCCTGTGGAAATTCAACGATCATACCACCTCTTCCAACAAAGCATCTACTCGTCACCACTCTCAAAGACGTTTAGGTTTGCTTTGTATTTCCAAATTCCCTGGATCTTTTGCTGGAATTTTCAGCTAGGACCTTCGGGAAATTTCAAAGCTCTGAGTAAGACCCTCAGAATCAAGTGGTGGAAAAAGTTCAACTATTCTCATCTCGAAGTTGGCAAGATCAAAGAATGGTTCAAAGCCAACGTTCATCTTCAAGATATGACCCGTCAGGAGGACGAAGCCTTTCTCTTAACCAAGAATGCGGTCATGTCCACTCTTGCTGGAGCAAGCACTCAACAAGAGTTCAACTCCGTCGTTAACAACGTTGTCGTAAACCTCTCGGACGACAACGACGATCTACCAGAGGAAGCCTCCCCGGCCTCCATTAACGATGTCGACGACTTGGATTTCGATCCATTCGACGGTATCGATATTAACTAACCCGTTTTTGGATACCCAACTATATTAATCCAAAAATCGGTATTTCAAATATTATTCAAGAGTATTTTATATTTTGTAAATAGATGTACATTAATTTGTTTAAATTTCCTTGTATTTATTTAGATAAGGTCATTGTATTCCGACCTTATCCTCGCTTTCTCTAGTCTGCTGAATTTAATTTTCTCCGAGAAGAACATTTGTAAGAGAAGACTCCATGACGGAGATGATATACTTCTGCAAGAGGACTCACCAACTTCAGGCAACGCAGTCGGCGGAAGGAATAACTCTGAATGGAATTATTTTCAGGAGAACTCTTGGGAAATTAATTTTGATTTTTGTAGCAGGGCTTGCGGGCGCTCCGAGGGCAGCAAGGTAGGGAGCCGTAGTAAGTCCTGACCGGGAGCATGTGCGCTACAAAGAGAGAAATTAATCTATCAAGCGTTGTATTCCGTGCCAGGCAGAAGACGATCGGGTGACGTCATTATCTTCTCTAGCAAGTTTTCAAATTGAAGAAAAAATAAGGCAGCAGACATATCAAATCTATCTTTATCGCTTTCTTTATTGCGTTTTATCTTTAGTGGGGTCCTGTCCCACTAAATTTAGATTTTAGTAGATTTTTCAAGGATAAGATTAAGATTTTCAGATAAGGTCAAGATAGGGGTCCTGTCCTGTCGGCCATTTTGAAAATTAATTTGTATCTTTTCAATTATTGTTGGAACCACTGTGAAGACAATAGTGAATGTTAATAATTGCTGTGTAGCAATTATTAAGGAATCTTTCTCAATTCATGGTTTAGTTGAGGATTGTTCAGTAACTAGAAAGGGCCTACGTAAATCTGTCTGTCCCAGAACATGAATTGAGAAAATTTTCATTTATTTCCAAGGACTTTTGAATCCGGTTTTCATTAGTCAATTTCTGAAATTAAGAATCTTTTACTGCGTTTAATTTCCATTTAAGAGGCACTTCCACAACGTTCAACTTATTTAATATTTTTGGAGTTATCAATGTACTTCACACTTTAACACTCTTCCTTCTAGAAATTTCCTTGAAATCTTTCTCCTTACATATTGCACCCCCAACCAGTCTTCATACGTTCCTCAGTTTATTGTCTCTCCATTATTTTGGCATTATAGATTTGTCCAAAGTCCCACATCGTTCAGTAAAATGGATTTTATATTTAAAGAATAAAGGGGTGTTTGGCATAGGGTTGAACTACCAACTCAATGTTTGGCCTGCCAACTTTAATTGTTGGTGGGTTGAGTTGGTTATTTTATCAACTCACTCTAACTCACCTCAACACTCCCTTCCTCCAATGTTCTTAATGGCTCTACCCATTGGTCATTGTCGGCCAGTACTACTACCAATTTCTGGCGATATACTTCAATGACCATCTTAGCGCGGCTCACTCCGATGACTAATTTTGTGCTTCGGCAACCACCTTCGACGACAATCTTCGCACAAGCAACTTCAGAGACATACTCCGACTTTTACCTTCACGTTGTGAACTTCGATTGCCAACTGTGCGACTTTAGAGACATACTCCGACTTTTACCTTCACGTTGTGAACTTCGATTGCCAACTAGGGGCTCTGCCAACCACCTCTAACGATGATGCTAGTGACTAACTTTAATGACTATCTTTGCACAAGCAATTTCGCAACAGACTTTGACTACCACCTTCGCATGGTTAATTTTGACAACCAATTTTAAGCTCTGACAACCACCTCTAATGAAAACTCTAGTAACAAACCAACACTAACATAAACTCACCAAATCCGGGGAATGCCACCTTTAATGAGACCCTTAATGACAACCTTATTTTTTGTTAACATGTAAATAGATGCTTAATGACAACTCTAGTCTTGTGTGTGTTTAACTCATATGTTTTACGACCAATAAAATATATTGTAGGTGGTTGGTTGTATAAATAATAGTATTTTGTCTATATTAAATGATATATTTATATTTAGATGGGTGATTATAAAATAAAATAAAAAAATTTCTTCAATCTTTAAATTCATAAAAAATGTTTACTAAAAGAAAGATTGTGCTAGAAAAGGTACTTCCTTTCGTTTTTTTTTTTTTTTTTAATAAATTAGATGTTGCATTCATGTGGTTTCATACTTATTTTAGATCACGTCTCTACTTTACTTTAGTTGAGTCTTGGTATTTTGAATAGAACATGTAAATAGATATTGTATTTATGGTTTAGTTAAGATTAATACTATCTTCTAAAGATACATATATGAACATTTTTTTAATTTTTCTTATTTTTAGATTTGACTAATTCTTCTATTTGGTTCTTTTGTTAGTTCTAAAAATTGACTAATGGATTGGCTTTTTTTTTTTTTTTTTTTTTTTTTTTTTAATAAATTAGATGTTGCATTCATGTGGTTTCATACTTATTTTAGATCACGTCTCTACTTTACTTTAGTTGAGTCTTGGTATTTTGAATAGAACATGTAAATAGATATTGTATTTATGGTTTAGTTAAGATTAATACTATCTTCTAAAGATACATATATGAACATTTTTTTAATTTTTCTTATTTTTAGATTTGACTAATTCTTCTATTTGGTTCTTTTGTTAGTTCTAAAAATTGACTAATGGATTGGCTTTTTTTTTTTTTTTTTTTTTTTTTTTTTATTTTTTTTTTTTTTTTTTTTTTTTTTTTATTTTTTTTTTTTTTTTTTTTTTTTTTTTATTTTTTTTTTTTTTTTTTTTTTTTTTTTATTTTTTTTTTTTTTTTTTTTTTTTTTTTTGCTTTCATATAAATTGTTTTCAATTTCTTTTTTACTCGAACCATGGGTGGTCTAGTGGTAGTGAGAATATCTTAAAAAGGCTAAAGGGTCAAGGGGTCATGGGTTCAATCTATGGTGGCCATCGACTTAGGTTTTAATATCTTACGGATTTTCTTGATACTCAAATGTTGTAAGGTCAGGTGGGTTGTCTCGAGCCCGAACACTCATGGATATCAACGAACTATATCCCAATCTTGAGGCCTTCGTATTTGTGGTACTTGTGCTGAATTTAAGCAATGCATGCTTATGGTTTTAGCACGATGAAATGATGGTTTAGTTTGAATCTTAGCAATACTCTTTCTTAGATGTCTGTGCCATTTGTCCGTTCATGGCTCCTTCCATTCCGCATTAATAAGTTAAAATATTTCTGTTCATCGTTTTATAAACAGGCTGCCCTCCAGTATATATTTGTGGTTGTCCGTGAAGGGGTTGATCTTCCTGTGTACTTATTCTCATATTGTTTAAAAACGGATTTGCAAAACATGTAATAAAGCAAATGTCATGCTATATCCTTCCTACGAAAAGACTACTCTTTTCTATTTTCTTTATGAATAAGTATATTTCGATCATAAAGGTTAGGTAAACTAATTTGGTACTAGTCTACTAGAAAACCTGCCTCCTATTTTGGTAATTTCTTCAAGTATTTAAAATTTTTCGGATTCTTGGTTAAATTCTTTTCCTAGAAAGCTTCCTAGAGAGCATTTTTGACTCTTTAACATTTTGTTTTACTGATTTATAGTCAGGATAATGTCTTGATTTTTCCATTTTGTTCAAATTCATAAATGGGAACCCCATCCAACGTTTATGATGAAGTGTTTGATTTTGGCATGGATCTCTTTTTCACGCCATAGTCATTAGTTGGGGAAAAATTCGTGCATCTTTTTTGCCATATTAAGAGCTTCGAAACAATTGGTTTGCCAGATAATCTTTTCCCACTGGAAAGGTTTTACCTTCTTTGTTATCTTCCCTTCATATGTATAAGCTTCTCTAAAATTTCCTCTAAATGTTGTTGCTCCTTTTTTTAATGTTCTTATGGCGAGTGATCTGATTGAAAATGACTATATTATGCTTCTCAGATTCGAACTTTGATATTGTTAGACCTTCAATTATTCACACGTATCACACACATAAAGGGTAAAAGAGAAAATAATTGGGAGGCTTTGCAAAGTTAGAGGGGAAGGGGGGACCAATAGTTGGAGGGTTTTTGGAGTGGGGGGAGGCGCTCTCAAACTAGCCCTTATCATCTTGTGTTATTTCTCATTTTCTATTTCTTTTCTTGCTGTTTGAGCTTGTGACTTTTGGAGAGACTGTTGACATCATTATTGAAGTTTCTTTGTTAAGTAAATTGTATATTTCATTGCCATATACTCTATTGTTTGGCTTGTTGGATACTCTGTTAAGGTGTACGTAGGAGCTATCCAACAAATTAGTATCAGAGTTGTTTTACCATCTGGGAGAGAAAAAGAAGCATGACAATAAAGGAAACAGAGGAAAAATTGGAATTATATGATAGGGATATCTTCGGGATGAAGGAGACGGTGTTTGCAATGTGTCAAAATGTGGATCGACCGATACAAAAGAATGAGAGGGTTTTTGAGACTCCAACCAAACTACCACTGACTAGAATGATTGATCATTAGATTATGAAGGAAGGGTAGAAATCGATTAATGTGCAACCATATAAGTATGGACATGTGTAGAAAGATGAGATTGAAAGGTTAGTGAATGAGATGCTATTGGTGGGTTTCATACAGCCGACTATAAGTCCCTTTTCTACCCTAGTGTTTTTAGTTCGGAAGAAAGATGGGGGGTAGAGGTTCTGCGTTAATATAGAAAGGTGAATCAAGCTACGATTGCAAATAAAGTTCCAATTCTTGTTATCGAAGAATTGTTGGATGAGTTACATGCGTTTATGTATTTTTCCAGATTGGATTTACGTTTCGAGTATCATCAGATAAGAATGAAGGAGGAAGACGTTGCTAAAATGACATTCAGAACTCATGAAGGTCACTATGAACTTGTGGTGATGCCCTTTGGCCTTACGAACGCGCCAGTCATCTTTCAATCGTTGATGAATCAAGTTTTTAGACCCTTTTTTTAGGCATGTTGTATTATGTTTTTTTATGATATTTTGGTTTACAACCCAGACTCTGGATACCCATGAAAGATATTTTAGTATGGTTTTTACTATGTTGAGTGATTACTAACTATATGCCAAATGGAAGAAATGTGTTTTTGGCCAATCAAGAATCCATTATTGGGTCTTTGGGTATTTGAAGCATGAGTGTACGCGGAGGGGAGTAAAATCTAAGTGACGATGGAATTGTCGATTCCTAGGAACATATTCGAGTTAAGAGGATTTTTGGGTCCATACTATTGGAGATTTGTCAATGATTATGGAGTAAATTGTCGCACCGTTGACCCAATTGCTTTAGAAAAATGCTTTTGTTTGGAGTGAGCTTGCTATGGAGGCCCTCGATAATTTAAAAAGGGCCATGGTCACAATTCCTGTGCTAGCTCTCCTTGGTTTCTCGAAGCATTTATCATTGAAATTGACGCAGTTGGATTTGGGTTAGGGGAAGTGTTGATGCAAGAGGATTGACCAATTGCCCACTTCAATCAAAAGTTGTCTAAAAAAGCTCGAGCCAAATTGATTTACGGAAGGGAACTAGGGATATTAATACAGGTCGTAGCAAGAAGACTTTAACAAACCCATTAGAGTAAAGCCTCAACTTTCATAATGTTTGCTTCAATAGGATAAAACTGCAATCCCAAGACTAGCTTTCTCGGACAAAATGTATATTGTGAAATGGTTGTTCTATAATAAATCCAGAGTACCTTAACTTGCGGTTGCTACACAAAGAAAGCAAGTCACCTTAACCAGTCATACCCATTTATGGAGATTCAAGATTTGAAGCTCAAATTAAAGCCATGAAATAAGTATCTACTCCTATTGCAATTGCAACTGGGGGCTTGTAAGCCAACCCACCAAAGAGTTCCACCTTGACTCCCCTCTATAGAGAATCCATGAATTCAGGGTATCTATTCACGTGGAACAAGCTAGGTTAGAGTAAGGAAGAGGCAAGGTAGTATAGTAGTTGGTGCCTACTATGACGATGCTTCATCAATTATCCCATCCTTTGATGTATAACATCGTTCATTGATATGATCAACACACTTCACCTTTTTCTTTGGTTGTCATAACCAACAAAGATGCATTTGATTGTTTTTTTGTTTTAACTTTTCATTGATAGGATCAGCACACTTAACCTTTTTCTTTGGTTGTCATAACCAACAAAGATGCATTTGATTGTTTTCTTGTCAAACTTGTTTCTCATGTGATTTGGTACAAAGACATCAACCAAAGACTCGAAAGTGTCCAACTTTGGCTTGATATTCAACAACCTTTCATAAGGGAACTTGATCCCAAGCCTGTGTTGGGGAAGTTGTTAACCACATGGATTGTTGTTCTTATGCGCCTAGCCTGAAATCTTCCTGACACATTATTTGCATTTGACATACTACAACATACTTCTCCAAGATGTCTATTTTTCCTTTCTGTCACTCCATTTTGTTGGGGAGTGTTTGGACATGTCAATTGGTGATGTACCTTATACTTTTGCGAGTATTGAGAGAAGTCATTAGTCGTATATTCTCTCCTGATATTTGTACGTAAGCATTAAATTCTCTTTCTTAATTCACCTTCAACTTGTTCTTTGAATTCTTTAAACTTTATAATTGTTTCAAACTTCTCTTTCATAAAGAACACCCAAACATACCTAAATAAGTCATTGATAAAGGTCACCATGTAGCGCATAACATTGATTGAAGATTGCTCGACAAAACTAAATAAGTCAGAATGCATAAACTCCAATGGTTGCTTTACTCTGATTTTGGACTCTTTGAATGGTAGTTGATATGCCTTTCCATAATAGCAACCAACATGTACCATGTCTTCTTTGATATTAAGTTTAGGTAGCCCTTTAAGCATGGACTTTTTATTATTGTCTTCAATTACTATAGCTAACATGATCAAGGTCTTGCATGCCACAAATTTGATTCATTTTTTCGTTTCTCATTTACGTAGGCTGCCTCTACTGACATGATGTAGATGGAGTCCATCCTTTGCCTTCCATCAATGTAGTACCATTGACTTTGAGATTATGGTACACCTTGACATTGTCAAGTCGAAACATAATGAAGTTACCTGCTGATCTCAATTAAGCACATAAAATACATTCTCTAATACCTTGGTAGGAATTTGAACGAGACATTATCATAGTTTTGTCAATGTGGGATATTGGAAACTTTGAGTTATTTGCAGTTACAACAACTCCTCTTTCTTTATACTCTGATGCGTTTTGCAACTGTTGCTTATCTCCTGTCATATGATTAGAGCATTTTGAATCTATAATCCAATCGTTTTCATAATTTAACTCTTTTGCGTGGAGAGCCAACCCTTCATACTTCATTGTGACTGGGGGTTAAATCTGTTGTTGCAAAAGATACATCTGCATCTCGTTCTTTACTAATGCTCTCAATCTGGGAGGTGATTGCATTACTTTTTGCTGGCTTTTTCTTTCAACGATAGGCTCTGGCATAATGCCCTACTTTTCCATCGTTATAACATTCACTCTTTTTTTATGCTCGTGGCTTAAATTAGTTTTACTAGCTCCCCCTATTTGAGAGCTTTTCTTTGTTATTGCTCTTTATTGTGACCTCCAATGTTTACTTAGACAATGCTCTTCTTGATTGGCAAACATATTTTCTAGGTCAATTAGAGAAGGTTGGACTTTTATATTTAGGTTTTAAATCCATGAATAATAATTCTTCTCATCATTGATTTTGAAATAGCAGAAATTTGGTCTAATTCAAAGATTTCACGACATATAGTTTTTACCTTTGTGAAGTGTTGGTTGATTGTCATTTTCCTTTGAGCAACTGTCAAGAGCTCGTTTCTAGAAACTGCAATTTAACATCATTTCTCTTTGAGAAAAGTGAGACAAATGTGTCCCATGCTATCTTCGGTGTCTCCGCTATATTGATGTGCTCCAACATTTCTTCTTGAACTGTAGTTTTAATTGCAAATATGGCTTTATCTGTTTTGATATTCCACTTCTTCAAAGTAGTATCATCTTCAAGTAGATTTACGTCAGTGCCTCTCATAACATCTCACAAGTCTTGTTCTTGGAGACATGACTTCATGTGCCTCTCATAACATCTCACAAGTCTTGTTCTTGGAGACATGACTTCATGCATGTGGACCATATTTTGTAGTTTTGAGTGAGCTTCTTGATTCTTTCAACCACTTGAAGGTGTCCCATCATTTTTTAGTGATGAACACACTCCACGTGTAGCTATGTCCCAGACAATAAACTTCACAGTTCCAGATTGTACTCCACCCCAACAAGTTAAACTAGCTTGGCTCTGAGTGTACAAGGATGGACACTTGAAAGATTACTCTTTCACTCTCTAACACTCCTTCACTTTTCTTCACTAACTCTCTAGCTTTTGCTTGGCTCACTTACAGAGCCACACCTTCTATTTGTAGGGATGAGATCCTTGGAGCCCAAGTAAAAGTATATATTTAGGTTGTTCTTGAATTCTAAGTACTCTAGATACTTCTTAAACCTAAATAGAAACTTCCATCTTCCTTGGATTTTTGTTCTTTTAGATCTTGCTGGTTAAGGCGCATTGCCTCCCAGATATAGGTGTGCTTACATCAAATTGGGTTACCAATTTCGTGTATTATTTTTCTCCTTCTCTTTGTTTTGTTGTTACTGTTGTTAACATTTTGGGTCACTTTGTGCACTTGTTGCGATCATTCAAAAATACACATGAAAACAAAACTAACCAAATTGCGGTAGTGAATGTAATAAGGAAAATCGAAGTTGGGGATTTGGGCTGGAAGTAGGGGGAAGTGAAATGAAATTAGGAGGAGGAAGAGGGAATTATCATGAATGTGGGCCTAAATCAAAGGAATTAGATATGAGGAGTTGAATCATAACAGTTGGAAGGTAGAGACTATTACCAGAAAATCATACTAGTTGTGTGTAGTCGACGGTGTTCGCATGCTCGTGCATTTGTCGGCATTCACACAGCAGTTAGCGTTTGGGTGCTCATGTAGTCACTGAGGTTCATGTGCTCATGTAGTCGACATCCTAGTGCTCATGCTGTTGAAGACGTTTGTGCGTGCAGTCAGCGTTCGGGTGCTTGTGTAGTCACCAACGTTTGTCTGCTCGTATTGTCGTTGTTCAGGTGGAGGAGGTGTAGTCAACTTCTTGGTTTCAAAAAGGAAAGTAAGGGGGAAATGCAAAAATGGGGGAAACAGTTTGGCCTGATTTTTTAAAGAATATTATATACATTTAGTAACATCATAATATGTTGCTAAAAGTATTTAAGTGTTTAATGGCATTGATTGATGCATTACAAATTCTATTTGTGACGCTGATTACAACATTGTTGTTGATAATGATTTTTTGTGACATTTTTTCATGCGTTAATATAAGTTGGCTTCTACTGACAAATATTGCTTGCACTATCGAAAATTTGTCTCCTTCTGAGTGTGTGGGGTTCCCTTTCACTTGAAATTATCTTTTTTCCTTCTAGCGAACTTCCTTCTAAAGAAATTGAATCCCGTATAGAAATTGCTTTTGGTTTTTGTTTTAGAATTAAAAAAAAAAAATGATAAGAGATAGCACTCATAATGCAAAAATAATAAGCTAATCATGCTTTATAATTAAATTATAGAGGAGAATAAATCTATACATTTGAAGGCACTCTTCAAATCTTCTCTTAGTGTTCAGGAAAATTCTGCAATGCATTTTCCTTGAACAAACTTTGAACACTACCATGGGATCGTCCTGACTATTCTCTTAGCAAGGACCAGTTTGTGAGAATTGGCTTTTGAAAGAGAGGGAATCTTGTGGAGGAGTTTTTCTATAGTTTGAAAAAAAAAATTGTGAGAGATGATAAGATCGATTTCAAAATAAATCTCATATTTAATTAAATATGCATTTAAATCATATCGCGGTCCATTGCTGATAGATTATGAATTTTTTTATATTTTTAAATAGTTTGACTTATTTTGCCATTTTTAAAAGTAATCCTAATCAACCACTATTTCAAATGATTTATTAACTATGAGGCTTTAGGGCATACATTCAAACAATCTCCTACTTGCACTAAAACCAGTAAGACATAAGCCAGTGAGACATGTACTCTACGACATATTCTATACCTAACATGCTCTCTCACTTATCCTAGCGCACTTGAGACATTTCTCGTAGTTTTGAATTTTGTAGGAGACTCACATTTTAGCTTAGAGAGTCGTATTATAAAATTCAAACTATTATGTCAACAACTACGAGGTCACCACCATGATATTTCTCTCAATTTGTTTTTATTCCTACAACCTAATGTTTGTAAATATCCTCATGCTTAGTCCTTGCACCATACTATTTCATACAGTGGATAGATTAATAAAATTCGTTTTAGAATTAATTGAAGAATTAATTTTTTCACTAATTAATATTTGGAATTTATTGGAATAAACTGGAATAAAACTATTAAAAATTAGAGAGAAATGTATTAAAAACTAACTCCTTTTCTTTGCGGTTACCCAAAATCCCCGCTCGCCCAACAACGGGACGTGCGTGTGGGTAAAGTTCTACTTCCACCATAACAACAAATGGGTGGCTTGGGGTACCTGTGCCCAAAGATGAAAAACACGTATTACAAGGGATATGGTGAGCATAAGATCAAGTTAGGTCTTATGAGGCGAGTTAATAAGGTTTAAAACCCAATATGAAAATATATTTGCTAACCCTCAATCAGTTATTTCTCAAAAGATTCTTCTAGCTTGCACAACACTAGGTAGATTGGACATAATATTTCTTGATTTGAAGGGGCTACTTTGGCTTACTCGAGATTAAAAAATCCATAGGCCAAAGATTGTATATGTTTGCACTCTCTTCTCAAAGATGGAATCTTTTTTAGACCTTGTTCATGATCGAATAAGATAGTTGTTGTCCTTTTGAATTTCCTCTTCGTCTGGTATAAGCAAGGAACCTACAACAACGTTAAATGTATTTAAAGCGGAACTTTTCCAATTCAAAAGCTTCCAATATGGGACAATGTTGATACCTTTATCCTTTTCTATATTTCTTTTGTTATTGGCCAGAAGCACCAAGTCATTCCCAACAATTTGCTACGAATGATTGATATAGCAAACAAAACAAAATGACATTTTGTAAAACAAAGATAGGAGAACAAACTTAAGCACCAATAGCTTAATGATTTGAATTGACATAGTGAAGTAGGACAACTAACTTTGTTTGAGAGAGAGAGAGAGTTGCCTTTTGAACTATCAATAACTATTGCTGGAACTCCCACAACATGTTTCATTCCTTAAATTTTCATTGATTCTGTAATAAAATTGTGCTATTGTAGGTTCAATCCATTATGTCTATGCTAAGACCACCCAAAGAAAGGGCTATGGAATTTAAAGGTTTCAATTTAATCTATCAAGTACGTTTTGGGACCACCCAAATTAATGGCTATGGATATTTATGGGTTTGAGTCTCATGCTCAGTGAGAGTTTTAGAATTATTCTTCTTGTTAGGTCTTTGGTTAGAAGGTTTGCCAAGTTCTTCTCAAACTTCACACACTGCAAGGAAATAATTTCTCCTTCCATGTCTGAGGCATGTATGCTTCATTTTTCCATTGTACACACTGTTCTTTGGCAACTCTTATGGCATTTTGTGAATTATAGTGTGAACAAACTGATACCGATGATCCCCCATGCTACATCTTGAAGCCACTCAATCTCTTGTCTTGCCAATTTTAAAGCAATAAATTTGGGCTCATGTTGGACTTAACTATGCAACGCCCATAAAATGGCTCTCCTAGTCTGTGTTACAACATCCGGTAGGATATTGCAATGCAAACAATAGTTACTCAATCTATTTATAGCATATGCAATATCAGGTCTAATATGGTTTATTATAAGTATAATATTTTCCAATAATCTTTCCATGATTGAGAAACACTGTATCACTTACTTTTCTTGATACTCATACTAACATCGTAAGATATTTTTGTAGGAGTGTCAACAAAAAAAATTCAAATCTCTTTAACAGCTTTTTTATTGTAGTGTGATTGTCATAAAGAAAAATCATTTTTTAGTTTTTCTTATCTTAACATCAAGTATTACACCAACTTTCCCCTAAATCTTTGATTTGAAAATGTGATGATAATAACACTCTGGTATTGTTAATTACATCTATGTTTGTCCTAAAGAGTATTAACAAATAATTACATAATCAGTTCAAACAACTTTGAGTAAACATGTGTCAAAGGATATTAACAAATAATCATACAATTAGCTTAAACAATTTTGAGTAACACATGTATCAAAGGATATTTACTAATGTAGTGTTAAAGTTCTTATATTATTGTTTAGGAGCTTGTTTAATAAAGCAATCTAATTGTTTCATGTATATTTCCTCCTTTAGGCCACCATTGAGAAATGACTTTTATACATCCATTTGATGTATTATGCAAATGCTATCAAGGTTATATAGTAGTTATTTTAGTCATATGAGAATATTCATCAAATATTTGATGTCTTGTTTTGCATATACCTTATAACCACTGAAAAAGTTGTGAGATGACTTGTCACTCAAATATGGATGTTAAAAAGAAAGCACAGATATACACTTTAACATCTAACAAAACCAACAAAAGGTGAAAGGTAATTGCAACAAATTGTCTTATTAAGGATTAAAGAAGCCAGTCAAAGAAGATCACAACATACAAACAAAAATCAGGTCAACAAAACAAATTCACGTTACCAAACCAAAAGAACAACCCACAGCCACACCAAACTAGCAATAGAAACCAAACACCATACTATTATCCTCCTTTATGACTTGAAAATCAAATAGTGTGCTGAAAAGGACTAGCAGTTGAGTGGTACGATGCCAACCACATCACCTTGAGGACATTATCCACCTCTGATTTACAATCAATGAGTCTCAGGATTAGATGATCAAGATCCTTAGACACATTCGACAGTAGCCATAAGATACGACTACCAAAGTTCGAGGCAATTAGCTCGTGACTGTGACCATCAAAAGGAGGCATAACAAAAGTAATGTTAATGTCCAAAACATGGTGGCTTTGCAGAAGACGAGGTTGAATATCGGAAAGGTTGGGAGAGGAGCCAGTAAGTTTAGACGCAGTTAGAAGATAAGGTTTCTAAGAGAGTAAAATCCCAAAAATCAAACAAGGACAACAGATTGGAAGCTTAAGGGCCTTGGAGCCAACGTGAAGCTTTATCTGGTTCAATATAAAAGCGCCATAGTTAAACGGAGACTTGGTTCCAATCTGATAGATTAGCGTTGCAAGAAAGATAGAAAGACCCAATCTGTGGGATGATGGGACCAATTGGTGATTCCAATCTGATGAAGAAAGGCATAGTTAACACTCAGGACAGCAGTAGGTAGTTAACCTTTCTTGGGCCACGAAGATCGAGTCCCTTTAAAGAGTTCAAAAACTAAATCCCACAACAAAGGTCTTTATTCGGTCACATTTTTCGGAGTATTCCTCTAAAGAAATTGATTTATGATAGTAGGGGAAATCACAAATTGATGCCTTCGAATAAGAACTTTTTGAAATTTGTTACTAAAAGGGTCATCAAAGTCAGCAGACAGGTTAACATAAATTTCCAAACGAGTTGGGGATAGTATTACCCCAGATTTAAGATAGTCTTATCCAAACAAGATTCTAAAAAAAGGTTCATGAGCTCCAGGCACTCCTGAGCACTGTTGGCCAGTTCCTTTTCATCCACAATATTGTGTTTGACAACATATTTCCATAAGCTGACACTTTCCTCAGTATGGAAGAACACTTCATCTAGAGGGATTGAGGAGACATTCGCACAGGTCGACTATTTTCCTTTGGCTTTAGCTGAAGCTTGAGTGACATGGAAATTTCTAGCGGTTTCTTCGTCTGAGCTGCTTTGAAAACCCTAGTAAGAGTTGTCCTTCGTCTGGGGTAATACTATCCCCAACTCGTTTGGAAATTTATGTTAACCTGTCTGCTGACTTTGATGACCCTTTTAGTAACAAATTTCAAAAAGTTCTTATCCAAACAAGATTCTAAAAAAAGGTTCACGAGCTCCAGGCACTCCTGAGCACTGTCGGCCAGTTCCTTTTCATCCACAATATTGTGTTTGACAACATATTTCCATAAGCTGACACTTTCCTCAGTATGGAAAAACACTTCATCTAGAGGGATTGAGGAGACATTTGCACAGGTTGACTATTTTCCTTTGGCTTTAGCTGAAGCTTGAGTGACATGGAAATTTCTAGCGGTTTCTTCGTCTGAGCTGCTTTGAAAACCCTAGTAAGAGTTGTCCTTAGAGGAAGTTTTATGTGCATCTTCTTCCCACTTTTTAGAACCCCAACCTGGTGTCATAGGAGCATCCTGAGCACCTCCTTCGAAATCTTCATGTCTCACTTCTTCATCTTCACTATCAACATCGGCTCTTAGATGAGCTTCGTCATCATCATGAGCAGGAGCAGTTCCACACGAATCTTAGGACTCGAGACATGCTCATTAACCTCAGCAGCTTTAAATTTTTAATCTTTATCCTCAAGGGGTCAACAACCTTTTCATTAACCTCAATATAATACTTAGAAGACGAGCCCTTATTCTCTTCACCAGATAATACCGACGGGCACACAGAACCATTTGTCACATTCCCAACAACAGTTGTCTCATCCACATCACAAATTAGTAATAGAAGCAACAATTTCATAAAGAATTTGTCTTACAAAAGTAATTGACACTTCTTCAAACAGAGCAGTAATTCATTAATTAGTACAATGGCATCAGAACCACCAACATTCTTCCTTACATTAGAACTAGTTCTAGAAACATCCAAACCACCACAAACAGTCATTGACACACTAGGTTCATTAACTAAACTGTCATACCCCCTCCCAGATTACCTTCCTAACCTAGGAGTAGGTGCAACCTATACACATATACGTCATCTTATATCTTGAAACACAATTCAATACCAGACCAAATATACAAATGTTTATACTAATGTAACGTTATAAGGTAATCATAAAGTTTACATAAGGTTTCTCATCTCATAATTTATTATATGAGTGTATTTGTTCAGCATACAGTACAAAACCCACACTCGTTATGTTACAAAATCATATATGACAAAATATGTACTTAAGACTGAGTACTTACAACTATCCCAGAGAACTAAAACCAAGTAAGCTCAAACAAGGATCTTCTGTAGGCTAGGCGTCTCGGACACGCTCGTTATCTAGAACGGACAACAATAAACAAAAAGGCATGAGCTTAAAGCCTAGTGAGTGACTAAAATATCAATTACAATCTAATCCTTGAGTTAATGCTGATTATAACACTAATATATATCTTGTTAGTACAGATTGCTGGATCACTCATGTCATTTAACAAGATAACATAGATACCTTTCTAAGAAGCAGCGGAGCAAAGCTCAACGCTATTAACCCTTCACATTTCGTCCTACGGCGTTTCAACACTCAAGTGCCTTCTCATAATGTCTCTCAGCACTGAGTTTCATTATAAATTCACTGCTCGAGTGCCTTCACTCATGGTCCTTCAGCAAGCACTGAGCCTTCATGTACTGTTTTCCATATGCCTTCTCACTAGGTCCTTCGACATTGGAAACTATCTCAATCAATTTCACTAGTGCCTTCACTCATAGTCCCTCGGCACTATGTATCATATATCATATCTCCATAGGCCTTCACACAGGGTCTTTCGGCCGTGGTTTGCATTTAGATAACACACATACAGGAATTCACATAATATATTCGTTTTCACTTGCACATTATTAATGATGATCCTTGGACAAATTAGAGAGCCACTCACGGTTTGTCTTAGGGCCCAAGCGGATTGTATGCTTTTTCGAGTTTTTCTTGGCCTGTAAAATACATTTCTCATATTAGGTTTTCTTTGGCCTCCTTTTTCAAAATCATTAGGTATGCATATTAATAACTAGCGATACTCTATGTTACTAGCGAGACTACCAGCGAAATTCACATTACTGGGTACTGCACTTGCGAAACTGGAGTAAATTAGACTAGCGATATCATCTTAAGGAGCGATACCTAGCGAGACTTCAATGAGAGTTGTGAGACGCAGAGCTCCTTTGCGTTTATCAACGACACCCGTTTCGCTACTCACTTTCCTACTCCTTAGCGATATCATTATCTAGCGACACTTGATATCACAGTTTCCTTCCTTCCCCTCAAACTCTTCCTTTATCCTGCTAAAAACCATATTACAACCAAAATCAGAACTTCCATTCTTCTACAATCTTGTAAAGTAGTGAGTTTCTTAGCTTATCTCAAAATTTCAGACCATGACTCGTCTTCATTTGAGAATTATTCCCAAATAACTTCAGCTGCCTGGATTTGCTTAACAGTTCACTCCGCTTACTTCTTCCTAGAGATCCACATACTTTTGCTCGGATTTAGTTTAAACATCCTTCATGGAAGTTGCTAAGAATTGACTTAACTTACCTCATAATTTTCGTTCCCGCTTCGACATCCTCGGTTCACTCTCCTTCAAACACCGATTGGTGTCCAAATCTATCAGTAACAATTAAGCTTCTGGTTCCAGCTTCAAAATCATCATGAAATTGATCTGATTTCTACTCAAATTCGATATAAGTACTTTCTTCTACCTCTTCGTTGTTCGTCTGGGAAATGGAGTTAATCTGAGTTCGAAAATATATCAAAAAAGGTTTAATTATTCGATGCACTCCTTTATATGTCAATATAAATCACCGACTTACCAGCTCTAACATCATCCTCCTTCTGGAATTAACCAACGCCATCTTCCGTGTATGGCTTCAGTAACGTATAGTCTCAACTTACTATGTCATTGATTGCCTAATGCCGAATAGTCAGTTACCGCATGGCCCTTTCGGCCACTTTTCTATGTCCGATGCATTCCATCCTTCAACGCATAAGTCATCTCAACGCATAGCTATGCCAACTTCTAGCACATAGTAGCCTTCAATGCATACTTCTATTAACGCATATTGCACCCTTCTCCCTTCACATCTATCTTCCCGTCGAGCTGCCCTCTTCAACACATGCTTATCAGCGACACTCATCGCATGGCCAACACTTAACCGTTTTCACTCTCCTCCAACTTAGCCAATTTCTTTACTTACCTATCCATAATTTTTTTTTACTTACCTTCTCTCAATAACAAGTACGGGGCTTACATAAACCTTTCTCGACAACCCCAACTTCCTAAAAAACGGACCCCAAAACAACATTTTCTCCTTGATTTCTAGCGAGAGCAATAAAATCATGTGTATGGCCAGTTGACTCCTTTTTACTAGGATGTATTTCAACTCCTACACCTACAAGATCAGTTAAAGTTACGGTATAAACACTCACATTTTCTTTGCCCTTTTCTTCGGTAGAAACCCCACCTCTAGAATGTCTACGTTTTGGAAAAGAGGGAGGGACTCCGATTTCTGAACTCAAGACTGGAAGACCTCGAATTCAATCACCATACTTGTTCATTGTAAGAGCTCTTTCTTTTTCAACATATAGTTTTCTATTCCCCTTTTTGTTTATACCTCAGCATTTTGTTTGTTGAAGACAAAGTAGTTTGGCGAGTAATAACCGTATGAATGCAAAGAATAGCGAAGAGCAACAGGTGAGAGCCCTAAGTCCTAATGATTTTCCAATGAGACCTGTCAGATATCAACTGCCAAGCAATCAAATTCAAAGACAAATTAGAAATTAGATAACTGAATTTGTATTTTTCTTGCTTTCTACTAAATCACAAATGAAATGGTGTCTGATGTCGATATGTTTCGTTCGATTGTGCTGGATTGGATTTTAGAAATATTTATGGCACTCATGTTTTCACAGTAGGAAGTCATGACATCTTGTGAGACATCATATTCTTGCAACATTTGTCGATAAGGACACAATTTTGTTTTTTACTGAACGAAGAAATTAAATTGTTGCCAAGAAAGAAGCATCCTCCCGAAGTACTTTTCCTATCTTTTGAGTTTCCTGCCCAATCATCATCAGAGTAGCCAACTAGAAAGCTACTCGTGTCGAAGGTATATAATAACCCGCAGTCATTTGTCTCATTGATATATTTGATTATTCTTTTAGCACTCAGCAAATGACTAACTCTTGGGCTAGATTGATATCTAGCGCAAATTCCTACAGCAAAAGCAATGTCAGATATACTAGCAGTTAAATACAATAGACTTCCAATAATACTTCTATACAGATTCTCATCCACTAGAATACGTCCATTGTCTTCTGAGAGTTTTGCATGGGGGCTAAAGTTCGTTTGATGCAAACCTTGTCAAGCCCAAACTTCTTGACAATTTTTTTAGCTGTATTTAGAGTAGGAGATGAATACACCCTCATCTAACTTCTTGATTTGAAATCCCAAGAAGTAGGACAGTTTTTCTGCCATGCTCTTCTCAAATTCATCTTGCATTTGTTTAACAAAGAGTTCTACCATTTCTTAAGACGTCCCTCCAAAAAAAAATATCATCTACGTAAATTTGATTAATCATGCACTTTTCTTTGGATTTTTTCACAAACAAGGTTTTGTCAACTCCCCCTGACTGTATCCATTTTTCTCAAGAAATCTGGTTAGACGTTTGTATCAAGCTTTGGGTGTCACACCCTTTCCCAAGTTACCCTCTTAATCTAGGAAAGAATGTGAGGATAGCAGACATCAACCATTTTACAACACCTACTACCAACATGTACTATTATGCTCATAAAATCACTACACCAAATAAACAGTTCATATTCACGTACAACGTTGTTCTCAAACCTGCAAAACATGCTATATAGAATGTACATACTTCCATTCATTCAGCAACCTTAAACATTCACATGTCTACAAGCTTCCATTCTCAAAACCCCCTTATGTACAATGTCAAGTCTTAGTTACAAATATATACAAGTTTTACAAACTATGAGTAGCTGATTAGATGATGCTTGGCTAAGCTCTGTGGATTCGCTCGCTACCTAGAAAACAGAAGATTTGGGGAAATCATGATCTAGATTGTCCAATGAATGACATTTTTAGGAAAACTGAACCTTCGCATTAAATCATAAGTCATGCTTGAATAACAAGTAGTAAATCACCAAAAGTGGCTTATCATGAAACTCATCAAACATATTTTCTTGTTTTTAAGATAACTTTAGTTGAGGTGGAGCGAAGGTCAACACTTTTCAACGTCGAAAGCAATCTTGGTTGAGGTGGAATGATCTCAACACATCCAACATTGAATAAACTTAGCTGATGTGGAGTAATATCTAAGCTCATAGGAATATCTAAGCTCAGGTTGCCCATGTACCTTCTCATGTCCTTCAATACTGGGGTCCCATAATAATATTAGGGTTGCTCATATGTCTTCTCAATGTCCTTTAACATTGGGTTCCATCTTATCATACTTTTAAGAACTAGACATGCTTTTGAAAGCAAATTGATACTAAACAATCGCTCATGAAATCTTAGAGTTTCTAAGAGCATTCATCAAGCAAACATGCTTTACAAATTTAAGATAATTCAAACAACACAATTTCAATCTCAAACTCATGTATAGTCAAGTTTTAAACTCATGTTTGGAAATTCATGCTTAATCAATAAAACTAATTATTGTTCACAAACGTCCTTAAGTATACTGAAAACAATGTTCAAATAAAGCTTATTTTTAAATAAAATTGTCACTCCGCTACTTGTCTTGAGCTTCTAATGGATTATACACTTTCTTTAACTTTTCTTGGCCTGAAATAAATTAACTTTCTTTGTTAAGCTTTCTTAAAATTCCCTTAATTCATAACTTAAGTCAATTGGGTCTTAAATATGGAATTTCAACTTAAAATGACTCACCAACAATTAAAAACTTGATAAAATGCCAAATATAGCAAACTGCCCCTAGGCATATCTTATAGCCCCACACAACTCGTGCATAGTTTGCCTAGCCCACCATGTGCGACAGATTACGTACAGCTTCACTGCCTTGCACACACTGGCACTGCCTTGCACACACTGGCACTCGTGGGCGGCAGCTCTGGCACACAGGCAGGCTGAATAACCTTAAAAGAGATAGGGCACGTGTTTTTTGACTAATCACGCCTCAGGTCGTCGATCTCCTAAATGTCAAACGAATCCTAGTTAAACAAGATGAGCGTTCATTGTAGTGAGAGAGTTATTGGATAATTCAACCTTTATTGTGACTAAGTTGAAGCCAAAATTAAAATATTGGTTGACAAGTTGAAGGCTTATCGTCCTCAAAGTCTTGTTGAGAGATGTTGACAAGGATAACTAGGTCAAAATCTTGAACTTGAGATAAAGTTTATGTACTTCATCTCATACTGGATTTGTAAACTTTCTTGATGAGTTAAAACTCATAGGATTATGAATAGATCTACAAATAAGACGTGCATGTGTAGATAAGAAGATATAGATCTTCAAATTAAGACTCATGGTGAAAGGGTAAAACCTATTGAGAGAAATTAGATTATAGGTCAATTTTCTCACTCGTTGCCATAATCGAGTCTTTGAGCATTGTCGGATTCATTATTGCATATGAGATTATGTAAAATGAATGTTTAGATTTTTGTATGAAAAGAATTTAAACTATGCATCTACACAAACAAATTAAGGAGTTCAACTTTCAAAGATCAAATGCAAATAGTTTGCAAAATTGTATAGGTTCATTTGAGAAATGAATTAGATATATAACATAAAGATTCGACTGTTGAACTAATTAAGGACATAATGTTAAGTTTGTCTCAAACATCTTACATTTACAAAATGTTTGTCAAATATTTGATGCACAATTTTAAAAGAATGATAATGTATCATTCAAATGTGAAGTTAGTCTGAGAAAGAGTATTCGAAGACACCTCAAGTGTTGAGGACAAATGATCAATTATCTTCTCTAGGTAGGAGAAAATTAATGCATAAATGAGACTTAACATTCAGTTGGTTAGTTATATCAGATCTATCAATGAGGTGACTATTGAGTAGAAAATTAAAAGATTTCTCAAATTCTATATGGATAATGAAAATTTTTGTGTATGGTGTTAAAATTTGATCTTTTACAGGATCTAAAGAAATCTATGGTAAAAACAAATTTACTTTATATGGTGGAGATTGGTACACCACACATTTGTTTTGTTTGTGAAGTAAAACTTTGTGTAGCCATAAAATATCCTTATAGATTTGAAAATGTTTTGTCCTAAGTTAGTCTATCACACTTTATGAGATAATATTGGTGCAAAGATTAAGGTTAAGGATATTAGTAAAACCAACTTTTAGGATAAGCCATATTGAGAGAAAGTATTATGGTAGTGACACAAGATGACTTTGAATGACATATGGTTTGATTTATATAAAAGGAGTTTCTAGGCTAAAGTGTTTGAGAATGACCTAGAATGTTTAAGACTACGAGACATGTCTTTTTTTCGCTAGGGCAAGTGGGAGATCATGTTGGGTATGGAGTATGCCCTAGGATACATGTCTTACCAACTTTAGTGCAAGTGAGATATTGTTGGGATTTGTGCCCTAAAACTTTGCAATTGATTAGCATTAATTTAATTATTAGTTATGCAATATTAATTTATCAATTAACAAAAAAGTTCAAGGTTATTGCATAAAGTCTTAAACATGTATGTAACAGATGTATGGGTGGATCATGTTCAAGAAATAATCTAAAGGTCTATAGTATATAGATAATGTTTGTTACCTTATCTTGGTGATACTGTGGGTACAACCCACGATCCAAATGTTCATGTAAAGACATGTGGGTGGGGGTATCTTATACAAAGAGTTTGTGTAAGACCAATAAGGATCAACTATGATTGAAAGAAAATTTGAAGTGTTCAAATTTTGAGGAAAAATATTAATTGTATTGAATACAATTTCATAGTGGTTCAACAATAATTGAGTTACAAAATGATTTTCAGAATAGTCGACAGGACAGGACCCCTATCTTGACCTTTTCTGAGAATCTTTTCTTCTTTTTGAAAATTAAACAAAAATCTAAAAGTAGTGGGACAGGACCCCCACTATCAAAAGCAAAGAAGATAAAAAGCAATAAAGATAAAGACGAATAAAGATAGACATGGTATGTCTGCTGTTGTCCTTTTCTTCAAATTGAAAACTTATTGGGGAAGATAATGACGTCACCCGATTGTCTTCTACTTGGCACGGAATACAACTCTTGATAGATTAACTTCTTTCTTTGTAGCGCACATGCTCCCAATCTGGTCTTACTACGGCTTCCCGCCTGGCTGCCATCGGAGCACCCGCAGGCCCTGCTACAAAAATTGAAATTAATTTCTCAAGAATTCTCCTAGAAATAATCCCACTTAGAGTTATTCCTTTACGCCGACTGCGTTGCCTGAGGTTGGTGAGTCCTCTGCAGAAGTGTATTTTCTCCGTCATGGAATCTTCTCTTATAAATGTTCTTTTGAAGAAAATTGAAATCAGCAGACTAGTTAAAGCGAGGATAAGGTCGGAATACAATGACCTTATCTAAATAAATGCGATGAAATTTAAAAAAATTAATTTACATAAATGTACATAAATAATTAAAATACACTTGATAAATATTTAAAATACTTTTGAAATACCAATTTTTGGACTAATATGGTTGTGTATCCAAAAATGGGTCGTTGATGTCAAGTCCTTCGTATGGATCATATTCAAGATCATCGACATCGTTCACAGAGGCTGGAGAAGCATCCTCTGGTAGTTCATCGTTGTCGTCTGAAAGGTTTACAACAACGTTATTGACAACAGAATTAAATTCCTGTTGAGTGCTTGCTCCAGCAAGGGTAGACATGACCGCGTTCTTGGTGAGGAGAAAGGCTTCGTCCTCTTGCCTGGTCATATCCTGGAGATGAATATTGGTTTTGAACCAATCTTTGATTTTTGTGACTTCAAGATAGGAGTAATTGAATTTTTTCCACCATTTGATTCACAGAGTTTTACTCAGAGCTTTGAAATTTCCCGAAGGTCCTAGCTGGAAATTCCAGCAAAAGATCCAGGGAATTTGGAAATACAAAGCGAATCTAAACGTCTTTGAGAGTGGTGACGAATAGATACTTTGTTGAAAAAGGTGGTATGAACGTTGAACTTCTACCGGAAATATTTCCTCGGAAAGTCCAAAATACATCCACCAGCTTTGAAACCAGTTTGGAAAGTGCATTTTGTAAGCTTGCTTGCAAAATGTCACGAACCAAGAATGGTTGTATGCTTGAAGCCAGAATACAATATACCATGCCTTTGTATAGTCACGATAATTGTATGACGGCGGTTTGAAAGGTTGAGAGAACTTTCTTCCCACGAACATCCCCTGTCTCCAGTAGGATGGAGTGAGAACACGAAGAATTCTCAGCTTTGAATAAATGATCTTTGAAGGATCATTTTTGTCTAGGACATGAGTAATCTCAACTGATTTTGAGTCAACTAAAATATACTCATAGAAAGTCCTGGTTTTTGAAAGATCCTCAGGTAAGAAGTTAAATCCATGAGGAAATATTTGATTACAGACTTTTTGGACGGAAGGTCCATCGAATTCTGGTTCTATGGTTAAATCAACCATTGTGGTCTTGGTGAAATAACCATTAATTGGAGGCCGAGGTTGGAATACCTTTGGCCTAACGATTTGAGAATACGAGGAAGGATTCCTTAGAATTGCAGATCTTGTGGAAGAGGCAGCCGAGGAAGTGGCACGCTTATTTGGAGTTTTTGGCCCGGAAGGTCGCAACAGGGTGTTTGAAGGTATAGGAGGAAGACTCGAAGAGTCTGTTTGAATTGTCAATGCTCTTTGAGCAGAACCTTGACGTCGCCTGGATACTTGTTGGTATTGAAGATCCAGGGCGTAATTTTCTGCACTCATAGGTGACGGTGCAGATGATTGAGTTAAGACTTTTCCTTTAGAAGGAGTAGTTCCTAAAGAGGAAGCTACTGATTGAGAGGGTCCTTTTGGACTATTATTTTTATTTGATGAGGGTGGCCGTTGCCGGCCGGGAGGTGGTTCCATCGGGAAGAGAATTCAAGGCTGAAGGAGTAGTCTTCAAGAGATGTTCTCTTGAGAGGTAATCAGTAAGTGAATTCTCGCTGCCTTTTTTAGGCTCGATTTTGAAATCAAAGCAAGATAAGATTGCCTGCCATCTTGCAAAGATTTGCTTCAAAATAAGATTCTTGAAGCAAATCTTATCTTACTTTGAAAAAGATGTCAAGAATCTTATCTCGAAGCAAATCTTTGCAAGATGACAGGCAATCTTATCTTACTTTGATTTCAAAATCGAGCCTATAAAAGGCAGCGAGAATTCACTTGCTGATTACCTCTCAAGAGAACATCTCTTGAAGACTACTCCTTCAGCCCTGAATTCTCTTCCCGATGGAACCGCCTCCCGGCCGGCAACGGCCACCCTCATCAAATAAAAATAATAGTCCAAAAGGACCCTCTCAATCAGTAGCTTCCTCTTCAGGAACTACTCCTTCTAAGGGAAAAGCCTTAACTCAATCATCTGCACCGTCACCTATGAGTGCAGAAAATTACGCCATGGATCTTCAATACCAACAAGTATCCAGGCGACGTCAAGGTTCTGCTCAAAGAGCATTGACAATTCAAACAGACTCTTCGAGTCTTCCTTCTATACCTTCAAACACCCTATTGCGACCTTCCGGGCCAACAACTCCAAATAAGCGTGCCGCTTCCCCGGCCGCCTCTTCCACAAGATCTGCAATTCCGAGGAATCCTTCCTCGTATTCTCAAATCGTTAGGTCAAAGGTATTCCAACCTCGGCCTCCAATTAATGGTTATTTCACCAAGACCACAATGGTTGATTTAACCATAGAACCAGAATTCGATGGACCTTCCGTCCAAGAAGTCTGTAATCAAATATTTCCTCATGGATTTAACTTCTTACCTGAGGATCTTTCAAAAACCAGGACTTTCTATGAGTATATTTTAGTTGACTCAAAATCAGCTGAGATTACTCATGTCCCAGACAAAAATGATCCTTCAAAGATCATTTATTCAAAGCTGAGAATTTTTCGTGTTCTCACTCCATCCTACTGGAGACAGGGGATGTTTGTGGGAAGAAAATTCTCTCAACCTTTCAAATCGCCGTCATACAATTACCGTGACTATACAAAGGCATGGTATATTGTATTCTGGCTTCAAGCATACAACCATTCTTGGTTCGTGACATTTTGCAAGCAAGCTTACAAAATGCACTTTCCAAACTGGTTTCAAAGCTGGTGGATGTATTTTGGACTTTCCGAGGAAATATTTCCGGTAGAAGTTCAACGTTCATACCACCTTTTTCAACAAAGTATCTATTCGTCACCACTCTCAAAGACGTTTAGATTCGCTTTGTATTTCCAAATTCCCTGGATCTTTTGCTGGAATTTCCAGCTAGGACCTTCGGGAAATTTCAAAGCTCTGAGTAAAACTCTGAGAATCAAATGGTGGGAAAATTCAATTACTCCCATCTTGAAGTCACAAAAATCAAAGATTGGTTCAAAGCCAATATTCATCTCCAGGATATGACCAGGCAAGAGGACGAAGCCTTTCTCCTCACCAAGAACGCAGTCATGTCTACCCTTGCCGGAGCAAGCACTCAACAGGAATTTAATTCTGTTGTCAATAACGTTGTTGTAAACCTTTCAGACGACAACGATGAACTACCAGAGGATGCTTCTCCAGCCTCTGTGAACGATATCGATGATCTTGAATATGATCCATACGAAGGACTCGACATCAACGACCCATTTTTGGACACAACCATATTAGTCCAAAAATTGGTATTTCAAAAGTATTTTAATTATTTATGTACATTTGTGTAAATTAATTTGTTTAAATTTCATCGCATTTATTTAGATAAGGTCATTGTATTCCGACCTTATCCTCGCTTTAACTAGTCTGCTGATTTCAATTTTCTTCAAAAGAACATTTATAAGAGAAGACTCCATGACGGAGAAGATACACTTCTGCAGAGGACTCACCAACCTCAGGCAACGCAGTCGGCGTAAAAGAATAACTCTGAGTGGGATTATTTCCAGGAGAATTCTTGAGAAATTAATTTCAATTTTTGTAGCAGGGCCTGCAGGCCCTCCGATGGCAAAGCCGTAGTAAGACCAGACTAGGAGCATGTGCGCTACAAAGAAAGAAGTTAATCTATCAAGAGTTATATTCCATGCCAAGCAGAAGACAATCGGGTGACGTCATTATCTTCCCCAATAAGTTTTCAATTTGAAGAAAAGGACAACAGCAGACATATCATGTCTATCTTTATTCGTCTTTATCTTTATTGCTTTTTATCTTCTTTGCTTTTGATAGTGGGGGTCCTGTCCCACTACTTTTAGATTTTAGTTTAATTTTCAAAAAGAAGAAAAGATTCTCAAAAAAGGTCAAGATAGGGGTCCTGTCCTGTCGGCTATTCTGAAAATCATTTTGTAACTCAATTATTGTTGGACCACTGTGAAGACAATAGTTTGTATTAATAATTGTTGTGTAGCAATTATTAATGATCAACCATCACTATAAATAGCAGTCGGATCCGACCCTTAAACAAAATGATTTTCATCAATGCCTTTTAAAGGTCCTTCGGCATTGGAATATAACTGTTCATCGATGTCTTTGCATAATCCTTTAGCATCGGAAATAGAATCCAATATCCAACAAGCTTGATATTCTACAACTATTCAATAGCTCACCATAGCACGCAAATTAATACTACCACATCATGTTATCACATAAAATCCATAAGCATGCTATTATCAGTTATTCACAAGAAGTATAATTTCGTTCTCTCGCAGAAAGAAATCAATCACTCATAGTAAAGATAGTCGTCCGACTTAGGGTTTCTTCCTCAATTTTCAGTTCCACTCCTTCTCAACTTCTCCCGAGCTTCTGGAACTAAGAAAACAACAACCTGGAAACCTCAGAAACCCTAAAACATCTTCTTGGACGTCAGAAATTTCTTCCTTAGATGCAGGGCACTTCCTTGGACGCAGGGTTGCACAGTCTGGACGCAGGGCAGCACTTCTCCACCTCAAACAACTCAGTTGGATGCAGGGCAGTCTTCCTTGGATGCTTGGGACAGCTGTTGGACGCAGACTGCACTTTAACAACAAGGAAAATAGCTCCTTGGATGTAACTTACCCTCTTTTGGACACAAAGCTTGCTTTTCCACCTTCCTACTCTCTATCTCTAATGAAAACCAGGGACTTGTGATGGTGTGAGAGCTCCTCTTCCTCCCTTGGTCCTATTTATAGAGTTGGAAGACATGCTTGCTCATCTCTTCTTTGCTTCCAAGGTTGACACTTAGCTTCCCTATGTCACCATGCATGTAAATTTAACATGCAACCACACACTTGCTTCCTTGCATGTTAACTTGTCATGCATCCCGACACCTCCTAGTTATGAAGTGTTAAGTCCAAATGAAGCCACTTATTACCAAATATTTCCAACCATGCATCCAACCTAGCCCCCGGGAATAAGACTATGCGCCCAACTCCTCTTAACCATGTGTCTAACATGATGCTTCCTAGGGTTTGACTTCTTTTGCTCTCTTTTCTTCTTTCGATCTTCCTTTACTTAGCCAAATTTCCCTTGCCAAACCTCCCCTATGCATCCACTATCTTCTCTATGCGTCCAAGCTTCTTCCAAGAGTCCAACACTTAGCCAAAAATCCCCTCCTTTAGGAGGTATGCGTCCAACTACTCCGAGGTTCCCACACTTAGTTAAATTTCCACCCATGGTGTCCTCCAATTTTCTTATGTATGCATCCACCTTCTTCTTTACTTTGGTCCATGCGTCTATGACTCCCCAACGTGGCTCCGTGGACTCCTTGATTGCTCACTTATGCATCCATGTTGTGTCTCCTTGATTGCGTCCAACCCAATTGCAACTTCCTTAGGATTGCTTCTCAACTCTCCAAATCATCCAACACTTAGCCAAATCTTCCTAGAAATTTGGCCTATGCGTCCAACCTTACGTAGGATGAGTTTTCTTCTTCAACTTTGTCCTATGTGTTTTTCTCTCTTTTCTAAAACCTAGATTTTCTTTCAACACTTCAACACTTAACCAATTTTTTCTCTATAAAGAGTCACCATGCGTCCAACTTTACCTACCATGTGTCCAACATGGTAGTTCTCCTTCCAAGAGTGTGTCTAATTTACTACTAGCTTCCAACCATGCTTCAAACTCTTCTTCCTTTAACATTAATGAGATTTCTTCTTTTTTCTCAAACTATGCGTCCAAGTATAGACTTCTCATAGCATAGTTGTGTTCTCCAAGCATAGTTGTGACACTTATTCCTAAGCCCATAGGTCACCTTGTCATCCAAGATTCGAAAAATCGCTTAACGTGGTTTTCTTCCAAACTCGCCTATGGCTTATTCTTAACCCAAAACTCAAGTTGACACAAACATTTTTCTTCCTCTTCCTTCATCTCAACGCATGATACCTTTTTTACTGGCAAAATTTGGTAAACTTCACAAGCTTAGGTTTTCTGCCTCAAAAGTTTTTCTAAACCCACAAGCTTGTGATCCAAGTTTGCACCCTTTACCCTAGTTTTTCCTCTTCATGTCCTTTAAGCAACTAGGTCAAGTGATAGAGTGTCACACCAGGAAGAATCAAAGAGGAGTTGTGGGTTCTTTTTGAACTTTGGCAAGGGAAAGATTTGAGAGGAAGAAGACAATTGGAGAGGGAGAGAATCTACAGAATAATTCTGTGTTGAGAAATAAAAATTTCCTTCTCTGTAACTCCCCTCCTCTTGACGTAAGAACTACTTGTGAGAGAGGAGAAAAATAACTCCCCATTATGTGGGAATTATTTTATATAATAATATAATAATATTAATTAAAATTAATATTAATTTAATTATAATTTATTAAATCATATTTAATAAATAGAATTAAATAGAATTAATTAATTAAATAAATATCTCTTATTTAATTTAAATTTGAACAATATTCAAATAACCTTCTCTCACATAACCTATAGTTTTAATATGAATCTCATTCATATTAATTTTAACCTATAGTTTTTATATAAATTTCATTCATATAATTAATATTTAAATCTCAGTTAAATACTAATTTCCTTATAATATAAAATATAAATTTTTTAATATCATTCAATATAAACTTTATATTATAATGTATCTACATACATTATGCTAGTTGTGTCACATACAATTAATTTCCTTATTAATTTGAACATTTTAAATTAAACCAAAATATTTGATTCGTATACTAAGCCTTTATGAGCTAGTAAGGGTACCTTATGGACCTATAGTTAGAAGCTCTAATGATATGAGATTAATCAATTGAACTAAATAAATTAATCAATATACATTAACTATAGGTCACTCCACTAAAGACTTACAACTGCACTCTTCACACTATAGATATATTTCTGTGTCCACGTAATTTACTAATCAGCAGTAAGTCGACCTTCACAAATTACTCATAACTACACGTGGGTCAAATTACCATTTTACCACTGTAGTTATATCTAACTTCTTAAGTACCGCTGATTCCTCTAATGAACAAACTGTTTATAGTCCAACTATAAACTAACCTCTCTTAGACCTAAAATCAGCACTTATGGAAGTAATTTATCTACTTACCCTAAGCACAGGAAGGAGTGAATTTCATCTTGTGAAGATATGTTTCCAGCTCCTTAATTAGACAAATCGCTAAAATGGTAGGCCTATTGAGTTGGCGATTTGACCCCTCTCACCCATACAGATTAAAGGATTACCCTCATAGATAGGAGTTCATAACTCATTCACGATTTAGGTCAAATTACCTACAATCATCCTATGAAATGTTAATTTCTACAATTAACGTTGTTACCAAGAGAAATTAAACATTTTGCGGTCCAGTCTTATACAAACTCTTTGTATAGGATACTCCCGCTCACATGTCTCCACATGAACAATTAGGATCAAAATCGTTTGTAATACTTTACAACTTCTTGTAACAATTACAAAATGGGTCGTATCCATAGTGTTACTAGAATAAGGCACCCAACCTTATTCCTATACTACGTACCTTTTTGGTTATTACTTAAACATGATCCAACCTTGTATGTCAACCACATACATGTTTATGTTTACATAAAATAACCATGAAATTTTAGTTTATTGGATTGAGTTAATGCATAAAATATATAACATAACTTCTTATTTTATTCAATAAATAAAATGTATAAACAATTTACAAAACTACAAGACTCAAGAGATTTAGGACATGTCAGTCCCAACTGTTGGGTTTTATACCTTAAAACTTGTAGATTGTAAATGTAATAATTTGATCGTAGTTAAATTATTAATAAAGAGTTATTGATGTGTTACTTCAATAAGCATTATTGATTGTTTTTGTTTGTTTTGTTTTAATAACCTTAAATCTAATAAACTAACATCCTAGGTTGTTTTATGAGTCCTGAACTGTATGTGGGGACATATGGAGATTAATGTTCAAGATACAAGGGTCTATAGTAAAGGGATAAGGCTGGATACCTTATCCTGGTGACACTATGTTGTATTTGATCTAAACGCAATGATCTAATGCGTTCGTGTAGGTGACATGCGAGTGGGGGTATCCTATCCAATGAGTTTGCATAAGACCGCACCATGAAATAGTAATCACTAGATGTAAGTCCGTTGACTAGTTAGGTTTCTATTTTAATATAATGACATATGAAACTTAATTTTAATCTGAGTATATTATGAACTCCTATCCACGAGGGACTGTCCTTTGATTTGTATGGGTGAGAATGGTCGTTTGCCAACTCAATATGCCTACCATCTTGGAGACAAGACCGAGTGGGGAGTTGGGGACATAATTATACAAGATGGAATTCACTCATTTCCATTTTTAAGGTAAGTAGATAAGTGTTCCCTTAAGTGGTGTCTCCAGGACTTGAACAAAGGGCCTTACCCTTGCACTAGCCCGAGAGGGGTTTCTGTTTAATGGTTGGACCATAAACAGGTTTTTCATTAGAGGAGCACTAGTACTAAAGATTTAGAAGTAACCTAAGGGTAAAACGGTAATTTGACCCAACTGTTGTTATGAACACTTGTGAATAACAATTTGCTATTATTGGTCTATATCCATGAACACAGAAATATATTTGCAGTGAGAAGAGTGCAACTGTGGGTTTTTAATGGAGTGTACCCATATTTAACAAATATTGATTAATGTGGCTAATGAGTTTAGCCAATTAATCTCATTACGTAGGAGCTTCTGATCTATAAGTCCATAAAGTCCCCTTGCTAGCTCACTACGGACCAACAAGGATCAACTATGTTGAAAGAAAATTTTGAAAATGTTCAAATTTGTGAGGAAAATTATTAATTGTATTGGATACAATTAATTGCATGATTTATTATAAATTTTATTTGAATGTAATTCAAATTACAATTTTAAATTACAACTTTACTAATATTTGATATTATTAAATATTTCATTTAAGATCTATGCAGAGGGTTTATCCTAATAGGAATAGAGTAACCGATAGAGTTCTATAAATAGGGCCCTTGGGAGCCTTCATAGAATACACTCCCTAAGAGAATAATCTCTAGGGTTACTCTAAAAATCTTCATCTACTAATTCTCCCAATTTTCATAGAAAAATTCTAAGAAAATTCTTTTTTCCATTATTTCGAAGAGGCGGTTTCCACAAATCGGATCCTTGCCAAAGTCATAGCGAGGAAGATCTCTTGAAAAAAGAAGACTACAAGGAGAAGACTATCGGTTTGAGAATTATAGATTGGCAAAGGTATGATGCTTAACCTTTTCTTTCTTTTTTGTATTTTTAATTCTTTCAATAAATCAAAGAACGCGATCACCCGCTTTCGTCAGGATTCAATTCCCTTCACCAACAATCTCCCACTTTTCCTAAAGCTAGTAGGTGTACAATACATATAAACTAGGGTATAATTCTATACCCATCTCCCACTTACCCTAGACTAGATGTGGCATGTCTCGTAGACCCAAACTTTTTAGGTGACCCTCAAACACTTTAGTAGTTAGAGCCTTTGTAAATGGATCAGCAACATTGTGCTCTGAAGCAATTAGTATGATGATCACATTTCCTCGTAGCACAATTTTCCATATCAAATGATACTTGCGCTCTACATGCTTTCCACGTTTATGACTTCTAGGCTCCTTGGAATTTACCACAACACCACTATTATTACAATAAAGTGTGATGGGCATTGACATGTTTGTAACAACTTCCTAGTCTATCAAAAACTTCCTAAGCCAAACATCCTCTTTAGCAGCTTCACAAGTAGCTACGTACTCTATCTTCATTGTAAAGTCAACAATGTAACCTTGCTTTGTGCTTCGCCAAACTACAGTCCCTCTATTAAGAGTAAACACTGATCCTGATGTGAATTTTCTAGAATACTTATCAGTCTGAAAATCAGAGTCTGTACATCCTGTAATGATCAAATTCTTAGCCTCATATACAAGCATGTAGTTTCTCGTTCTGCGAAGATACTTGAGGATGGTTTTAACTGCAGTCCAGTGATCAAATCCTGGATTGGACTGATATCTACTAACAATCCCAACTGCATAGCAAATGTCAGATCTTGTACACAACATGGCATACATAAGTCTACTAACAACTGATGCGTAGAGGATCTGTCTCATTTCTTCAACCTCTTCAGGAGTCTTAGGAAACTGTTCCTTAGACAATATAATTCCATGTCCAAAAAGCAATAAGCCTCTCTTGGAATTATGCATCGAACCTGACAAACATCTTGTCAATATACAATGCCTAAGACAAGGCTAACGTTTTGTTCTTATGATCCCTTATGATCTAGATCTCTAGAACAAACTATGTCTCACCCAAATCTTTCATTTGGAATTTGGCAGCTAGTCATTTCTTTACATTTGTCAGTAAACCTACATCATTCCCAATGAGGATATCATTCACATACAACATTAAGAAAGCTACTAATTGTTGATGATTTTCTTGTACACATAAGGTTCATCAAGATTTTGGTCAAAGCCATAAGACTTGATCACAATATCAAATCTTATATTCCAAGATCGAGATGCTTGTTTCAATCAATAAATGGACCGATTAAGCTTGCAAACCATTTTCTCTTGACCTTGTTGAATAAATCTTTCGAGTTGTTTCATTTAAATGGTCTCTTTGAGATTACTATTCAAAAAGGCAGTTTTGACATCCATTTGTCATATTTCATAGTCATAATATGTGGCAATAGACAAGAGAATCCAAATAGACTTAATCATGGTAACAAGTGAGAAAGTTTCTTCATAGTCCACTCCCTCAACCTGGGTATAACCCTTTGCCACAAGTCCAGCCTTAAAGGTTTGCACCTTTCCATTTAGACCTCTTTTCCTCTTGTAGATCCATTTGCAATCTATAGGTTTTACCCCATCAGGCTGATCTACAAGCTCCCAGACTAAATTAAAGTACATAGACTCCATTTCAAGATCCATAGTTTTAACCCATTCATCCTTATCTACATCATTCATTGCCTAATTATAGGTCAATGGATCCTCAATTTCATCATCTGATATGATGTCTTGAGTTTCAATTAAACCAAAATATCGAATAGGTGGGTTTATAACCCTCCCACTACAATGAAGCTCCCTCAGCTCTTGAGGAGGATGTGTACAACTTGATAAAGCCCCATCAATAATTCTTGTTGACGTACCAGCTTCTTCAACAACTGTTGTTGAAGTTTCAGTAGTTTCATTAGAAAGTTCATTAAACACTACTCTACTACACAGTACATGTTCTTTTATGTGATCTTCCAAAAATGTAGAATTTGTCGATGCAAATACTTTATTCAGTTTTGGATCAAAGAAAATACCCCCTCTCATTTCCTTGGGATAACCTACAAATAGGCATACTCTTGAACGAGGTACCAATTTCTTAGGATTTGTCTCAAGCACATGTGTTGGACAACCCCAAATTCTGAAGTGTCGTAAACTACTTTTACGACCTCTCCATAATTCCAAAGGAGTTTCAGAAACACTTTTGGATGGAACATTGTTCAAAATGTATAATGCAATCGTTATTGCATAATGATAACTTGTAGAAATACAAGTTATTATAGTCATTATTTGATTTAATTAGAGTAACGGTGGAGTTAAACACATGATTTTGGTAGTTAAATGATGAAAAATGTATCAACATAAGTTGGCACTACTTGTAAAAAGAAAAATGCCTGAAAAATGATAAGCTTCTGTTCCTATCGCAGGGTTAAGAAGAAAAGTAGGAACAACCAAGTATGAAGAGTTGAAGCTGCGGCGAGAACATGCGTCGAGCCTATGCGGTGAGGTCATGCGTTGAAAACCATGCGTCGAAGAAGAAACTCAAGCATGCTCAAGCAGCTGTCATGTCATTACGAAAAAGAATAGCAACCTATCAAGATCATGGCAGAACAAATAGGCTGACAAATCTGAAAAGTCTATGCAGCATGGGTGAAATTTAATGCAAAGGTATCAGATCATCATGATATCAACCTTTTGACGCCTATAAATAGCCCAAAAGCTTCTTCTGAGAGAGAGAGACGAGTTCAAAAGGCGAAAGCTCTGCACTATTTCTCCTTCACTATAACCAGCCTCCATTTTGAGCTCTTCTGAGAGAAGGATTCTGAGCATTTTCAGAATCATCTCCCAGTGAGTGAGAACATTCATCTTATGGAATTTATGTATCAGATAGCGACCATCTCAAGCCTTCATGAAGCAAGACGTTACCAGTGGCAGCTTGACGCCCTTCATTTCCACTTTATTTTCATTTTTCTCCTTCTTGCCCATATTTTGTTAATAACATTCAAGAGAATGACTTATTCGCTTAATATGAGTTTGATTGACTATTCTCTTCCATCTATCTTTATTCTGAACATCTTACACCATGCTTGAATGAATGAGTTGATGTTAAGAGTTAGTTTTCTTGAGCAATTCTGAGTATATTACATCTTGATTAATGCATATCTTTAGCTTGCATGACTTTGTCTGACAAACACAAGTAGTAAGCATAACTATCGAGCTTGAGAGAGTGGATAGTTAATCTTTAGCACTTATTAAGACTAGATGAGTTTCAGAGATGTAGTTCATCTTTTGCCAACGCAAACTTACCATGCGTCTTAGAAATAAGATTAATGTGGCGTCGAAACATCGAGAGATGGATTCACAATTGCAGTTTGTAGGTATGAAGTTGTACTCAGAAGGTTTAGGTAACAACTAACGCTTGCATTAAGTCCTATCGCATGGTTCCATTCATTCTCAACGCATGCAATCTGATACTAAATGACATATGACTAACCATCACCGCATCCACCTCATTATTAGTAGTAGGAAATTCTTTTTATTCTTAATGTATAGTTTTACATAACAAACAATTGCATATATTACATGTATAGTTCATCGCATAGTCAGGTTTATAATCTCAATGCCTAGTTATCACAAATCCCTTCGTTCGACCCTGGACTCACCAGGATACCTATAAATACTTATACTTGGGTCTTTATAGGAAAACTTGCAAATCATGAGCACATTTAGAGTAATTCTCGACGCATCCATGTACAGAAATGTTAAAATCTATTTTGTGCAACAAGCTAAGAAACAACTTAATTCAAATAAAAAATAGCTACGAACACATAACCCCAAAACAAATCTGGTAATTGAGCATAACTCATCATAGACTAAACCATGTCTAACAAGGTTCTGTTGCTCCTTTCTGATACACCATTTTGTTGAGGTGTACTAGGTATTGAGAGTTGGGATGAAATTTCATGTTCTATCATATAGTTCTAGAAATTTAAATTCATATACACTCCACCTTGATCTGATCGGAATATTTCAATGGTCTTTCCTAACAAGTTTTCAACTTCAGCCTTATACTCTTTGAACTTTTCAAGAGCTTCAGACTTGTGTTGCATTAGGTAAAGATATCCATATATTGAATAATCATCTATGAAAGAGATGAAATATTCATACCCTCCGCTTGCCTTAACATTCAGGACCACAAAGGTCTGAATATACAAGTTCTAAGGTTTCTTTGGCTTTATAACCTTTTTCCAATAAAAGGTCTTTTGGTCATTTTATCTTCAAGACAAGACTTATAAACAAGTAAAGAGTTTTCTTCTAACTCGCTTAGAAGTCCATTCTTAACCAATTTCTTAATCCTATTGAGATTTATGTGACCTAACCATAGATGCCAAAGATATGCATTTTCTTTAGGAGAAACATTTTGTCTTTTATGTTGAGTTGTTATAATTTTAAACATTTCAATATTAAGAAACGATTTAGATGCTAACGGCCTTAGCACATATAAATCTCTCTAAGTTTGCAAAACAAATAAGGATATTTATTGTTTGACACCTTTGCATTTAATTTCATGCCATGTTGCGCAGACTTTATTGCGTCAGAGATTCATTGGTTCTATCGTGGCTCGGTCAAATCAGTCATCCACTTGTATACAGATACGATAGCCACCGCTCATGCATCTAGCAACTCTTTTTCTTCTTGACACTAGGTTCTTCGACGCATTAATCAGTGGAACGATGTAGTCTTGGTGATTCTGGCAGCATTTTTTTTTTTTTTCCTTTAGCATTTTTTGCTTCTTTTTGTCAAATCCAATGTTCAAAAGACATAAAATTTATAATTTTTAGGATAGAAGCTTTTGTAAACATCATGAACGTAGAGTTATTCATGTTACACTATTTTCTTCTCAAACTCGTGCATTCATCTCCTAAATTGCTCTAATTATTTCAAATAAAAAGTACAATAACTTGTATTTCTACAAGCTATCAACGAATCAACCTCTATATTAGTGTTTAGAGCCTAGCCGAACGTTGAAATCTTGATCCATGTTGTTAAAATGTCAATTATAAAGATTCAAAAGCTAAAACCAAGTTTGGCCAAAATCGAAACTAAAAACATCTGAAATATCCACACATTTGACCTAAAATGAAATAAATATATGTATGGCAACGTCAACAGTGTTGCAACACTTGGGATAGTGTCGCATGCTTGCAGCAGTGCTCACACTATAGTAACATTTCCCTTGAGAGTGTCGGGACACTTAAATGTAGTGTCTCGACACTTAAATGTAGTGTCTCGACACTTGCCTTCTGCATTGCAACGTTTGAAGCGTTGTGCTAAAGCATAGCGATACTTTTGGGTAGGAGTATTTTTGTAATTTTTTCCAATTTGCTCCAAAAACTTTTGTTTTGACCCTTGTTTGCTCTAAATGCTCCAAATTACTCGATATGCTCGATTACCTATAAACAAAAGATTTAGATTCATAAAATATCTCTAACTAGCACGATATCTCAAGTCTAAGATAGCTCTTTTTTAGATATATTTTTCGTAATTTTCTTCAATGGTTGTGTTGGGTTTTAATTTTTCATCAGATTTATGCTCTTCAAGTCAAAAAATTTATGCTCTTCAAATCAAAGAGGAAGTGGATTGGTTGATTGTTGAACTATGAGAGAAGATTCGTATCCACTGCAAGACCCTATTTCGATTGGGGTGAGTAGCCCAATCGGTTCCTTAAGGGAAATTAGGTTGTATAACTACAAAAATACACCCGTAATAAAAGATTGTAATATTTGTTATTTTCACTACCACTTCTTTCGAGAGGTGAGTGAAGAGTTTCCTCTCTACTTATATTCTCAATATAATATATGTGTATACACAATCAGACTCTAATAAAAAATTGATATCTTCTTTCAAAATATATATAATTTTTATTTTTATTATTATTAATCTCTTGCTCTCACCATTTTTCACTTTAAAATACCCTTAAATTTATGCATTTTCAACGTAACTATATTTTTAAAACATTCTTCAAAATATCCTTATTTTTTAAATGTTTACTTTAAACTCTAGATATGAATATTTTCTTTTTCTTAATAATTAAATCGTCCTCATAAATTTATTGATTTTCAATCTCCCAATATTCCATTATTAAGAATTACTGTTGATTTATCATTGTCCTATCGACATCTTATCAACTTGAAGTCAGTTTATCATTTTTCACTCCCTCCAACATTTTGAATTTATTTCCAATTGATACTGATTGCATACGATGACGTTTGGAATAAAAAAAACATATACAGAAAATTACAAAACTACCTTAGGGTGGCATCAACCAGGGTTAATATGTGCAGCAAATATCATACTAAAAACCAAAACTAGGATGCATTGCCCCTAGTAGAAGACTCAAAATGCTACTAGGGGCTCTTCAGAAACAGTTGTATGTCATCGTTATGTACTTTTGCCACAAGATTTAAGGTGTATTTAGAATATATTTTCAAGTATTTAATTTAAAAAATAAGTCATTTTGATAGAAATACAAGTGTTTGACAACTACACAACTACTCAGAATGAATTTTGAAAGCGATTAGTATCTTTATTTTAAACCTTTTTTATTAAAAATGTTTAAATGAAAATAAATTTTTAGATAACATTTATTTTTTAAGTTAATCCAAGCGAGCCTTTTATCCTTATAATTATAACATATTTGGATAGAAACTTACACTGCACAAAGTGTCTTAAAACAAAATCTCAGTGCTTTAAATTTTATATTTATAGAATGTGGGTACTTAATTTACGTAGTATCTATTCTCATATACCCATAATGAAGACTACAATCAAGTTATTATAAAAATCACATAATACATACACACATTGTCATCATTTATATAGTTTATGCAAAGTTTAAATAACACTTTAATCTCTATGCTTTTGCTTTTAGTTCATTTTAATCTTCCTCTTATCAAAATGCTCATTTTGATCCTTATACTTTCGACTTTTGTTCATTTTGATCCATATATTTTGAACTTTTGTTATTTTGGCTCTTATACTTTTTAAAGAGTGATAATTTTGGTCCCTTCATTTTCATTTTTAAGGAATCAAAATTATCACTTTTTGAAAATTGAAGGACCAAAATGAACAAAAGTCGAAAACACAATGACCAAAATGAACATTTGAAAAATATACGAACCCAAAAGGAACCAAAATTTAAAATATAAGGACCAAAATGAACCAAAATCAAAAGTATAAAAATCAAAATAATATTTAAACCTTTATGCATATGTGATTTTGATCCCAAAGATTACTTTCATAAGTATTTGGAGTCAGGAGGACACACTAAAGTAGCATTTAATTTTAATTAATCTTGGTTACCGCAAATTTTTTAAGGTTTTTTAAATTTTTCTTAGAGTAATTGTTTTATGGCAAAATTGTTAAAAATATTTTTAAATATAGCAAAATGTTATTGGTTATCAGTGATAAACAACGATAGACACTAATAGATTACGATAGATGATAATAACTTATCAGTACCATTTAGTTATATTTATAAATATTTTGACTTATTTTGAAATATTAAAAGACCATTCTTTTTCTTTATAAATTTTAACCATTTGGGTAGTTGAAAAAATTACCTAAAACTTAATAGAGGAATGTTGTCATGATAATATTCATAGATTCTACGCTGGAACGGAAGTACTAATATAACATATTTAGTAATTCGTTAATATCTGATTATTTAATATGATAGGATCTCTTTAGATTGTTTTTGTAATATTTTAACTGACTTAGACAAAATTTGCATTTAAATTCAAGCCCCCAAATTATATTGTTAGGGTATGCCCTTGATCTTAGAACCTCTAAACCATAGCATTCAAATTTTCTGCCTCTCAAGGTCATAAGGCAACATGCCTGATAAAATTATTTAAACCATTTTGTAGACAAGTACAACAGGAATCAAACCAAGGTAGTTGGGAAGTCGCAATAAATTTCTCAACTGTTATTCATGTCTAATTTACTGGGTTCATAAATTAACTGTGCGTTCCCACACTTTTTTGTTTCGACCTACAAACACATGGACATAGAAAACACGTTATAACTCACACTAGGTCTACATAATTTCATGCATACCTTTGATATTTTAAAATTTTAATTATTTAGATTTTTTTATCTAATGATAAAAAAACCTTAAACTTTTAATTATGTTAAAAAAAACAAAAAACAAAAAAATTCAAAGACTACCATTGTAATTTTAAAAATTAAGAGACCAAAAAGACACAAATCCCATACTTCAAAAAACAAAAATATCGTGATAAAAGATAGAAGATGTGGAGGCGCTTAAAAGTACCATTAGATACACGAAAAAATTATTATAAATAGAAAAAATATCAAACTATACACAAATATAAATATAGAAAAATTTTGCTATCTGTATTCCTTGAGCAATGGAAATCTACTGCCTTGTCTATTGCTAATAAACATTGAAACTTTTCTATATTTATAAATAGTTTGACTTATATAGCAGCATTGAAACTTTTTTATATTTATAAATAGTTTGACTTATTTTGCTATATTTGAAACCAACGCTTTCATCCATGGATTTTCTTTTCTTATATAATCAAAGATTCAACAATGTGAAAGTAGTACCCACTTTATCCAATCCATGGAGATTGAAGACCCACTCATTTACATGTGAATTATCGTTTAATTTATTTATTAGAACATGAATCATGAATCCACAGAAAATATGATAGGTAAAAAATGTACGAAATTGATCGACATTGAAAGGGTTTGGTTCATGTGCAAGTATCAATACTAAATATAATTTACAAGGGCTAAACTAGAAACAAAAGTTAAAAGTTCATGCAATAGAAGCAAAAGAGATAACTTCCTCTTATGGGAGGCATCCTACAAAACAAAGCGATTTACCCAACTACCCTTCAGATCAAAATCGGGGACACAAACAGAGTCAAGTAAACAAAGAAGAACTATAAATAATTCCTCAAACAGGATTGAAGAGCAAAACTGTTCATTCAATTAAAATCCAAACAGATGCTGCGATGAAAAACCTTGCTTTTCCACTTCAAAGATAAATTAATCAACAATTATACCTTAACTTTAGATACTCTTCTCCGAGCATTCGCAAATAGGAAGAGAACAAGGAGTAAGATAAAAAGCATTACTAACGAAGGAATTTTCCATAGCTCGAACGCACGCGGTCGGTCGAGTTTGCTTTCTGATCCATCCTGCAAATTTGTTGCATTTGCATAAGAAATCATAAGATAACTTGCACCTAGTTTGTTATATGGTTAGTTTCTGTATTTTCGGGAATGTAAAGGCATATAACTGTTTGTGCATAGAGGTTATGTTTGAGTGTGACTGTGCCGTGTTCATCAGGCTTGCCTATTTGAAAACGATGAGTAGGATGAAAACATTTCAAGTTGGAAGAGAAATCTAAAAGGAATTGAAAAGACTCACTTTCATATCAAGATTCCCCATCAGTTGCACATGTCTCATTGCAAAGATTTCTTGAGCATACTTAAAAAGCTCCACATCCAGGTAATTGAGTGTTTTAATCTGCTGCAAAACTTCATTGGAAACGGAATGCCGCGCCTGCAAGAAAGTATTGAGGAATAAGAAAAATGGGCAACAAAAGGAACAACTTTTGTTCCATAATCTATTAGAGCCCGAGCGCAGATATTGTTTCATGGTATGAACATTAAATATCTGTTATTTAAATATCTAGTTTTAAATGTCCGAGATAATTAATGTGTTTGAAAATGCAAGATAATTATCGTCAGGAAGCTAAATATATGTGTTTGATTTTCCAATCCTGTAGATAGAAAACAAAATTAAATAATTAATTAAATGGGATAATTGTTTTAAAGAACAAAACTGTTGTAAATATTTTTAAATATACAAAATGTCAGTGTCTATCAATAAAAGATACTTATAGACATTGGTAGACTACTATCATCTATTAGTGTTATCATCGATAGATAGTAACATTTTGTTATTTTTGTCAATAAGTAAACACATTTTGTTATATTTGAAAATAACCAAAATTAAATGAAATAGAACAACTAATGTAGTAATAAATTAAATTTAGCATTATTGAATATATTATAATATTAATTAATCATTTAATCACTTAAAAATAAAAATAAATGAATATTTTTATATTAACATTAATTAAACACTTATTTAATGATATAATTTAATTTAATGCATATAAATTAATTACAATATGAATAATTAATAATAAATTTTTGTATGAAATAGTTACGATAACATAAAAAAATTATTAAATAATATAATTATATTTAATAATTAATTAATATTAAATCATTAATTAGTCCAGCTATGTAGTAAATTGAAACCCTAGGAATAGTAAGAAACCAAATTATTATTTTCTTTTCTAAAAATTGTATACAATGGCATTATTTTAAGAAACAAAAACAAAAAATGTGATTGGTAACCGTTTCTTATCCATTCTTTTTCATTAAAAAATATATTGCAAACCTAGGAACAGCAAGGAACCCAATTATTCCTTTTCAAAAACAGTATACAATTTAGAAAAACTATGGAAAGTGAGAAGTGAAAGACAATTGCCAAGTGCATATGATTCTCAAATGCTAAATACAAAAATACCCCTGAGAAACCCCAGTCAATTTTCCAAAAAGGACCATGACTTAAAATAGAATGGATCAGCAAAGCTTTTAGGGTAAGGATCCACTATGTTTATTTTCTAGCCAGACTTAAATATTTTGGTGACAACTCAACTGAGTTGGGTGCTGATCGTACCTCTTTTGAGAAATTTGCAGGAGAAACCCTCTTTAAAGAAGCAAATCGACGACGTGATTGGGTCTTTAGTAAACTTGAAATGCACCCTTCATAAACTTCAATAAGTTCTGGGACAGTCATCTGGCATGTTGAAATCAAGGAATATGATTTTTTGGTTTAATGAAATCAAGGAATATAAATTAGGCCGTATATGAATTGCAGAAATGTAATTTTTCTGAGGTGACTTACATTTTCTCTCTTTGCTTCACCCTCATCTTGCAAAGTAGCCTTTTCATCTAAGGTACTATTATTCTGTAAAAGAAAATGGATTAATAGAGATCCTGGATTATGCATATGATTAGAGTCCTTAGACAATGAGAGAAGCTTGCCTGATCAACATTGCTCTCAAGCTCAGAATCCAAATGTGAAGAGCTACTATTACCTGTACTTCAAAAAGAGATGTTAGTCAAGCCACAGGCCAATATTTTTCTTGAGAATAAGCAATACAGCATCAAAATTAGAAGTTCAGGCAACCATTAGATTGAAGTAAAACAAACAAAGAACCAAAAAAAAAAAAAAAAAAAAAAACAAAAAAAAAAAAAAAAAAAAACTCCCAGAAATGATATATTCATGGGATTATGAAGAGGATGCATAATAGACTAATCTTTTTCACTGAAAACCAGATCCAATTGGCAAAACATCCCAAATGATGGAAATGAATGTAATCTGTTTAGTTAAAGTTTGAGCATGGGTAATCTTTCCATTAGATGGCAAAAGATAGTGCACTTGCTAACTCAATCCATATACATATGACAGACAAGTAAACTTTAAACAGTGGATCAATGTAAATTAGCAACCAGTAGAATCTTAAGCAACAAGTACGATTCAAGAATCACTACTCAACTATAAAGGACCATATCCGATTCCAACAAATCTTACTCAAGTATCCGTATCTTTCATTTAAAACATTTTATTTCTCATTCTCGTGGTCAATTTTCCTACTTCTTAACCCCCCCCCCCCCCCCCCCCCCAAAAAAAAAAAAAAATGTGTAATCTTGAATAAAAAGATTTTCAACATCGTGATCCAAAAAAGGAACAACATAAGCCAAGGTTAAAAATATGAAATAACTGCAAAGATGAATGCCAGAACAGGTTTTGGAAGTTAATTCCATGCATTATTGTTGGAACTATCAATGCCTTCACACCATGGGACATGAGGGGCCAAAACAAATGTAACAAAAATAAAGGAAAATATATATATTCCTGGATGGAAAAGGATGAAATAAATAAGAACCCAAATGGAAAATTTGAGTCTAGAAAGACTTCCTTTCCTCCAACCATAAAAGCAATTCTCATCTAACGAAAAATAATTTCTACATTTCAAGTCTCAGCAAAGCCCCAGACTGAAATTACCATACAGGTTAGACTTCACTAGAGCTGACCATTTATTAATAACCTGTGTAGACACAACTTCAAGAAAAATAAGCAAATATTCTTTTGGGGCCTTGGACAGAAGAGAAAAGATCTTTCAATTACTCTTATAAACATTTTGATGATTTTCTCAACTAATTACATGCACCTATTTTTTTTGGTTCTACTGATCCCTTTGTTAGAGGGGCTGTCTCCTCAGTAACAAAAGGTTAACTGTCTCTACTTTAAATGAAAAAAAGTGTCCTCTTTGCACAAAAAGCTACAAAACAAGACATAAACCTGATTGATTGTCAGCTAAAGTGTCCGTGCTAATGTTGGCATCTCTTAGCTGTGAAATCACCTGTGCACCAACCACATTTGCAAACATCGTCGCAGATTCCTTATGTTCCGCAGTTAGACCAACATATAACATAGCTTCCAACCTCTTCTGCAAGATTTACAAGCATCTACCATAATTGCAACCATAAGGAGGCCAAGTATCAGAAAGATAATTGTCCGTATATCCACTGTTATAATCTAAGAAACCTTCGATTGTTACCTTTGCCACATGAAGTACATGTTGACCAAGACTCTTATGTTCCTGTACACAGTGTCGGATCTCATGTGATTCAGCTAGGTAGGAGTTGTTTGTCAATCCTGCTATCTGAAAACTTTTCAATGGTCAATTACATTTGGAAAAGAATGAAAAAGTGCATCAGCAAATGCACTGATAACAGGGTATTATACCCACCAAGAAAACAAAAACCTGATTGGTAAAATTCAAACTTCATGTAGCAGATGGTGTCCAAAAGTACCAAAAACATCAACAAGGGTATAAAAACTAAATACGTTTACTTGAAGGCCCCACAAGATAGCATTCATTTGGTATCAAACACTCAACCAAATGAGGGACCAAATTAACTGGCCGACTTTCCAGGTCATTGAATTTAGAGTATATTGAGAACACCAAAATCATTCCTAGAAAAATTGCAAAAGAAAAGAGAGAGGAAAAAAAAAAAGTGTATTTATATTCGCTGTTGTACCTCACAAACCACATGGGGGACGTTTGAGGCAAAGAGTGGTGTTGTTTATTCTAAAAAGTTTTTTGGTGATGGGCCACAGTACAAGAAATTAATAAGTCATGGAATTAATGTTTTTTAGTCATGAACCCACAATGAATTAAGAACTCCTTGGCCCCAACAAGAAGCAGAGTTAACAACTCCACTTTTCCCAACTCCTACACCTCGGACCAAAGATGCCAATAATGTCTATGTAAAATGGGATTGGGGATGACATCACATACAAACAAATATCTCCATCTAGAGAACCAACAATCTTGTCTATCATATTCATGCCAATGCTTAAATTAATTCAGAATTACCTGGAAAGTAGCCCCATTATGAACAATATCATGAACAATCGGGTCATCAACAAACTCCCTTAATGGCATAAGAATGTCCTCCATGTCATATGGACTGTCGCTATTGGCTTCTCTTGAACCTTTCTGTCTTCTAGCATCTCTCTGTTCATAACATTGGGCAAACAGTAATCTCTTTATAAGATTGTAGTAAATAAGAGAGAAAATTTGTCAAGAATAATTGATCACACATAAGCTAACACAGAGCATAAACAAAAATTCTTTGTTGTTATATTCCCTATATCTCCAACCAAATCTAGGCACTAAAAAAGAATTAATTTGTGGCAGCAACAGTTCCCCCAATTAGTTTGAACAATTAAAATCATTATTGACAAGCTAATGGAAAGTAGCTTCAGTGGTTCCAAAGAAAAATAAAATGAAATGAAAAGATCATCCGTTAAAGCAAGCCAAAAAAAGTTCCGGACCGGTTTGGCTTCAAACTATGAATACAGTTTGCTTTACTTTTTAAATTCTGATTCAGACTAAAACAGCTCCAAAGCTGGGTTATATATATATATCGAGAGTATCGAGAGAGAGAGAGAGAGAGAGAGAGAGAGAAACAACTACCTATGTGGAGAAAAAAGAGAAGAATACAAGAGCATACATAAAAACCAAGCCTACAAAAGCCCCATTAAAGAAAAGGGGTCCAACAAAATACAATGTTGCCTAAAGAGTAATCACAAAACGTCTTCAAAACCGAAGCCCAAAGGGTAACTTCCTCAAAAACCGGTCCATAGAGTTCACATGACGAAGTAAAACTTGCCAAGAAAAAGATGATTTTCTTCAAAATCTTCTCGACAAAGACAGACTTACAAACGGGAAAGGGATCCAGCAAAGGCCAAAAGAAGGACTTACAAAAGAAGCCCTCTAACGGGTTGAGACTCCAAACTCGAACATTCCTTCACTCAAACCTAAAAAACCAACTCTTCGATCAAAGACAGAAGAGTGACAACCTCCTTTGTTTCCCTATCAATCAACTATCAACAAAAACCAAATGAGAAAGAAGCAGAGCTCTCCGACCAAACAAGAAAGTTAGAATTGAAACAATGCTTAAGGGTAGACAAATGATAAAGACAAGAAAACGCAGAACAGAGGGATCTATCTCTCACCCATTGGTCCTCCCAAAAATACATTTCCTTCCCTTACTCCACCACACAACGATCAAGATGGGAGGAGGGGAGCTCTAAAGAAATGTCCTACCATAGGTTTCAAGAAGTGTCTTTAACCCCCACTCAAAACTAGTCAAAGGGATGTGGGCCATTCTTGCTTACAATAACTCTACGCCATAAGGATTCAAAGGGGGAAAAGCCACAGCCACTTTGCCAACAAGCTCTATTACGAATCTAAGTTTCCAATCTCTAACCCCCCCACCTCCTACTCACCAATTTCCCAATGAACTCCTAACTCCCAACTGACCAAATGCGATCCCTTTCATTCATCAACCCCTTCCCAAAGAAAATCAAGCATGAGCTTCTCAATGCTTTTGCAAACTGAGCAAGCGAGCAAGGGGCTCGAAAAAAAAGAAAGATAATAAATAGGAATGCTAAACACTGATCTAATCAAAGTAAGCTGGCTTTTATATTGATCATGAGGCAGTCTCGACCAATATACATAATGTTCACAAAGATACAGCACATTCTATCTATACAGATGAGAACTGAAAAAATATAATCCCCATACTTTTCTATAAAATGAGTAGATAAAACCCTAATTGCATTCATTGGCCTGAGGAAAGTAAACTATAAGTTTCAGACTGATTTGACTCCAAAGAACGGATACAGCTTGCTTTACTTATCAGATACTGATTCAGACTAAAACAGCTCCAAAGCTGGGTATTTATACTGAGCATGAATCCATCTCAACTCTCTTCCGTAACTGTTCACAAAAATACAGTGCACTCTATCTACAGATAAAAATAAGAATATATAGTGACCTGAGAAAAGTAATTAGAGAGATGTAATTGAGATAGATGTTTGATAGCAAAATTTGTCGACACAACTCAAAAATACACCATGCAACAAACAGGGTCATACAAGACACTGACAAAATCAAAGAAACTATTAGAATTAGAGGAACAGAAGAAAGAAAAGATCAGGAAAGAAGGGGGCAGCATTTATGGCGCTCCCTCACCTAATCACCTTGAACCAAGGCATGCCTTTAAACACATTTATGATCACTGGATAATCTTAGATCAGAATTAATGTATTTCATGTAAGCAAGTAATTTACATTCTAGACATCTAATTATATCTTTCTCCACTTGCCCTTTATAAAAAAGAAAAAACAAAAACAAAAACAAACAAAAAAAAAAAAAAAAAAAAAAAAGAAA
>QLSR01000371.1:518007-533618 GCA_031780015.1 Citrullus colocynthis
AAAAAAAAAAAAAAAAAAAAACATGAAGATGCACAAGATCAGGAAACCAGAACACATACTCGAGTAAATAGGTCTCTCCTCATCCATGGAACCAAATACTTCCATGGCCAAATATCCAGTGTGCTCACTCCATTTGTCTTTGAACGCACACGTTTGGACATTTTTGTTGCAGAAGCAAGGTCAGGATGTACCAAAAACCTAGCTGCTACCTCAACTGAAAATTCATATGAACTAAGAACCCGGTCAACTGGATTCCTGACAATTGTCACCACCGAAGTCCTCTCTTTCGGTAGTTTTTCCATCATGCTATAATCATCATGAGTAGCTAACAATCTGCATTTTGTCTTGCTGCAATTCAAATTCAAATACCATACAAACAAACAAGATTAGTTAATTACTATCATAAAATCAGTCTCGAATTAAAAAATTTCAAGGTTCTGATTCCCAATCCATTTGCTGCTATCATTTGAAGGACCCCTCCCTACTCCTCACCCAAGAAAAAAAACAATGAAAAAACACAATACTGAAAAAGACAAAGAAAAACTTTAAACAATGTTCTTCCTCTATACTCTTCCTCAAATGTCATTCTCAGCTCTGATAAGAATATGATTAAATCTCCAAAACTATTCTGTATCAGGGTTCTTTATATATAAACCGCTCATACATCTACACCCTACTTATTTTAATTCAATTACCAATTTACCAGGTTCATGTAGTATCTAAGTTGCATGCATGCACAGTTTTAACAATCATAATCAAACATAACGTGAGTTTGCAACTAAAGGTTGATAATTATTATAAATGAAGATTAAAGTAAAGGAAGTAAAACATAACATTTCAAATGTTGAATGTATTTCATATGAAACAATATGAAAGGTCAAATGATAATCATCTGGGAAAAATGAAATTGTACTTAGGGTCAATAAAATTATACCTGGGATCAAACCGTAGCTTATCATAAGAACGGGGACACTCCTGAGAGCTTGGGTACAACTTTTTCAAGAAACTGGAGAGTTACAGAACAGAACCAAATAAACACTTAAGACTCTCATACTTGAGTGGTCAATAGTCGGTGAACTTTATGATTTGAGAGTTACCAGTGGTAGTACGATCTCCCTCCTGTTCTGGGAACATGTAGAAAGAACAGTAAATCTTGTAGTGTATGTTTATCTTTGTTGATATCTTGATGAAGTGAAGATAATTCCCAATCTTTTACAACCCTCTCACAGTGTTCAAAACTTTTTTCAACGGTTGAAGCACATGCTGGCATGTAATGGAAAGAACTTAGTTCATCAATGAGTTCAACAATAGAAGCAAAACACCAATGAAACATGATCTGAAAAAATACTATAAATTTTAAGGCCCCAATTTACAGAAAATTTAATATGACTTCTGATTGAACTTTTTTTTTTTTTTAGAAACAATTTCATCGATGAATGAAATATCCAGATAGCCAAAGGTACAAAATGACCCATTATAGGATATACAAAAGAAGTTTCCAACTTGTAGTAAGTAAAGAGAAACTAAGGCTTCTCTGATTGAACCTCAAAAATTTATAGATTCACATTATTTTACTAGAGGTAAGGGATAAATATAGAGGTAAAAATGGTAGAAAAGGAGATGTATAAAGAAATCTAAACAAATAGCGCAGGGGTAGGTAGGCACCAACCTATTCTGAAGAATATCAGAAGCAAAATTAACTTAATAGTAGGATCCATGCATCTCACTCCTTCAACAACTGGAGGGAAAAAAACAAGGTTAAAAGAAAAAGAAAAGACTTATCACAGCAAAAGCGATTATGTATTCTATTCACTAACGAAAGGGGCAACAGAACCAAGCATAGGGTTGTTAAATCCTTTACATAATTTCTTAAATATCAAGAAACTGAGCTAGAAACAATATTTCAAGCAGATATAAATTGTTTTATCAGACAAAATCTCCACAAACATTCATAAATTCATGAATTGACATTTCTTCAAGGCTTAAACCACTTTGTTCCATGCAAAAGGACCCTCAAAACTAAAAACAAGCTAAAATCAGAAAGACCCACCTGAACAAAAACGCAATAGAAACACACCATAGAATCACATAGCCACTAAACCAGAAAGGAGAGGCGAATACTCAAACATTAACAAAACCCAGCAGAAGCAAGAGTTAAAAAGAAGAAGAGAATAGAAATCCCTCGATTGAAACGGCAGAAAAACAGAGCATTAAGCCGACAAAAAACATAAATCAGGAACAAGAAAACTGAGAAGGAAAATGGATGTCCTACAAATATCGGTTATAGGGATCTTGTGCTCATAAATTCCCGAGATCGTGTTGGGATTCCGAGAGACAGGCCTCGCGATCAATGAGGGCCCACCAAAATCCGGCCTTCAGAAACTTCCAGCCACTTTTTCCCTCTCGAATTTTCCCGGCATCCAAACAGAAACACCATCAAATCTAGGGGGAAAAAAGAAAAAGATTGAAATGAATACTCCTTACTTTGCGTTGATATGGCGAAGAAAATAAGGGCTAGATTTTCTCCTCCTCCTCCTCCGGAAACGAAGGGGAGGATTAATCTCTCTGCCCAACAATCGAACACCTTTGTTTCTTTTTTTCCTTTTTTTCTTTTTCCTTTTTTTTCCTTTCACTTTCTGAAACAGAGAATTTGGAATGATTTCATCAGAAAAACTAGAAAGCTTAAAAGACAGAGTGCCACTTAATATATATAGGAAGAGAGACAAAGATGGACAGAGTTTGACAACGCGAAAAGGACGTTATTAGACAGCCTACGAAACCGTGAGGGTATTATTGTGAGGGGTAAAACTGTAAAATATAATTACCTGTGTAGAAGGACATAGGATACACTTCTTATTGATTTGGACCAAATGATATAATTGACATCAGACAACATTCAAAGAGATGATGCGAAAAGCAATAACTAGGTTCAAGTCCACCTTATACCATGGGTATGAGTGGTTGATCTCGCCTTAGTAAAAATGTAAAATGTTCAATGGAGCATGCCTCAACTAAGTAAATTGAAAGATTATCCTAATATAGCTTTGATACTCTATTGAAGATAACTAGAGATGTCTGGTAAGGTTAGAGATGATTTTCCATTCTCAGAAATTTTTTATGAGGATCATGACAAGATTCTTCACATGAAATCCGATCTCCATGAAGAATTTTTCTATTAGATCTTTTTATAAAATAAATAGCCTAAATCACTGTAATGGAAAAAAATTATATTTTAATTTCTCATTAATTTTGTTTTATATGATTAGTTCTATTACAAATAAATAATTTAAATTTAAAAAGAAATTACTTAAAATTTTTAATAATAAAATAATTAACTATCCAATTATTTATACATATAATCTAAATTCAAATATTAAATTTAAACTGGTTCACTATGTCGACTGTTAAATAATAAAAGTTGAAATTTAAATATTATATTTATATAATAATAATAACATAATAATAAATTATGATGATAAATTAAAATATAAAAAAATAATTAAAAAGAAATAAGAACTTAACGGGGTGAGGACGGAACCCGTTCTTGTTTAGGAGGTTTTTTTTTTTTTTTTTTTCTCCTCTCATTCCTTACCTAAACAAGAATTGCCACTTTAGGGAAAATAGAATCTAGAGATAACCAAGGTCATTCACTCACAAAAATACATTATTATCATAGCTCTAGTAAGTTCATAATCATATTCAAAACCTTAAACTTCCACCATTTTTTATTCTCTAACTTAAATATCAAAGTGTATAACAAGTATCACACTGTGGCAAATTCCAATTTCTTTTGTGAAAGTTAGACTCTTTTTTCTCTCCAAATTTTGGCATCAAGAAGTGTCTAGGTTTGAGTTTAGTATCTATTTAGTTTACAAAATTTTAAACGCACACCTATAATTCAATAAATTGTAATTGCTTCTAAATGGTTTCTCTTTTCATTTGACACTAATTGAATGCTAACATGGCAGTGAATAGAGTTGGATGATGTGACAATTTAAATTAAATGACAAAATTAAAATATTTTGATATTATCTTTGTAAATTGAAATGTTGACATTGACGGTCTTCTTTCTCTCTCTTTCTTCTTTTCCTTACTCTTTTTCTTCTATCATCTTCTTCTCTCCCATAATTAACATATGTTGCTATAACGAGACATCCGTAGACATCAATATCAACATTAATATTTCAATCATTGTTTACCCATTACTTCAAATAAATAATGATATGTCTATAAAATTGAAACTTTGATACCAACATCCACATAGCTATTTTAACCGTGATTTCTCCCTTCTTTTTGTACAACCTCATCATCATTGGCCACCCAAGCCATTTGACAGTTGTGCTTTCTAAGGAACACTGAAAGAGGTTGGTTTTACATGTTTTACATGGAGAAGGAAGAAGTTGTTTCAATCATGTTTGGAAAGTAGAACATATTAATAAAGTCTCATTCCTTTCCAATTTAAGTACCTTTTAACTTCAAAGTAAATTGATTTTAAAGATTTGGAAAGTTAAGGAGAAAATGAGGACTTGGAAATGAAATGAGATTTGAAGAATTCGACTCAAAAAAGGAATACGACACAAAGAGGACAAAAGGCAAAAATGGTTTTGTTTCTCCTAAATTTTAAAAACAAAATTATGTTTTAAATTATTTTTTTCTAAAATGTGTACTTGCTTTTCTAAAAGATTTGTAAAAAGTAGACAACAAGATAAATAATATCATATGTGAAAGTAGTATCTATGAGCTTGATTTTAAAAACGGAAAATTACTAAAAACAAAATGGTCATCAAATGGAGTCTATCAAACATATTTCTCCTGTTATGACGGAAACAAATCTACAAACAAAGAATAATGAACAAAAAGAAAAATGTGACATAGATTTCTTTTAGGAGAAAAGTTGAGACATAGATTTCTTTTAAGAAAAAGCGCAAACTAGTTCTTGCATGGCAATGACTAAAAAAAGAGAGCTAGTCATCGGTTCATTGGATTTCGGGTGGGTTGCATGGTTCTCTAACGGTTTGTTAGCTATCCACAAGCAAATAAAGAATTGGTTTTATTATCTTCAGGAGAATAGAGTTCAACGTACAGAAATAATGTACAAGACATTACCCAAAAAAAAAAAAAAAAAAAATCAAAGTAGTAAAGTCATTTTATGTTACTTGAAATTCATTTCTTTCCTATCCTCTTAGAGGTAGGTAGGAATCAATTCCTATTTCACTCATCTATTCCTTTTAGATGTAGAACAACAAATTCAAGGCATATCAACAATTCTCCACTTTGACTTGAATTCTCTTGACGAATAAGCAATGTACCAAATGCAACATAAAATTTACCAAATATACTCAAGACTTCCTCTCTTGTCTCAAAATGTCCCACTGGAACCAAGAACAAACATTGCTTCCGACGCAGCTGGTTAAAGGCCTCATTATGTAGAAACTTTCAATCTTCAATCATAGACCACTGACAATTTCTTGATTTGCCACTTTGATGATATCATCAGTTGAACATTTGCATGATTGTTGAATGGGCCTTCTCCTCTAGACTATTCAAATCATCATTAGTTGCACCTATTATCTCCAACTTTTCAAACAACAAAGCCCAAGCCGCTTGAAGCTGCTTGTTATTTAGCAGAGATCGCATCTTAAATTGTCATAGAGATAATAAAACATTTTCTCCCATTGAAATTATTGATCTTCGCATTCAAAGAAAACATCTTTGTTTGTCGAAAAAGTGCAAAATTTCAAGCCCTAATGATTTGGCTCTCTCGTACTAGTTTGTTATGACATAAACAAAAATCAACGAACAAAGAATAAACAAGAAGAAAAACAACAAGCACACAAATTTACATGGTTTACTAATAATGTGTTAGCTACATTTACATCCAAAGTTAGAACTATTTTTATAATCTTGAGGAGAACAGAATACATAATACAACGATAATGTACATGACGTTAAGAAAGACGACTATAAAGTCATAGAATCATATTATACTAATTGAAACCGAATACTTTCCTACCCCTCTTAGAAGTAGAAATTCATTTCTATTTCTTTTAAGTGTTGGAACTCATGAATTTTCTATTCCTTTCATTCGTGAGATAGCAAGTTCAAGGCATCGCAACATCTCTCTAATTAAAGATCAATAGTAAATTCATATTTTCACTCTCCATTTTTTTAATACAACAACTAGAGATGAAAAGACTCAAACATCTAATCTCTTGAAGGTCTAAAATATCTTTATATGAAAAAGTTATTGTGATGTCTTCAAATAAATTTTAACAAAATAATTAAAGCATATTCTAAGATATATTTTTAAACAAATTTTAGATGAGAATAGGTGTAAAAATGATTTTTCCAACATGCTCATACCTTAACTCACCCTATCCTCTTCTTTTTCCTCTCCTCCTACTCATAATCTATAGTTCAATATAATTTAAGTAATTAAGTATTAATATAGTTCTTAAGGATAGAAATGTCCATTTTTCCTGCAAGGACAGAGGCGAAGAATGGGAGAGGAAGTGGAGAGAAAATTTTCCTTAGGTTGAATGGTAACTAGGCTGAGGAATGTATTCTTCACCCTTGCCCTGTTAGCCTCAAGATAATGAATATGTTTGAATTGAATATTTAAATTTAGATCATATATATGAATAATTTGATAGGTAATTTCTTCCTACTGGAAAATTTGAGTAATTTGGTTGGACTAGTTTTTCTCGTTGAGATGGACCACTGAGATTTAGTTAAAACTTTAAAATTTTATAATTTTTCGGTTGTTTTGGTTTCTCTCCGTACATGTAGATTACACAACGAGATTATGCTAACTTTTCTAAATATTGTGTAGTCTCCCAAATCTTATACCAAATCTAATATGTTTTCAAAATTTCTACAAATTCAATTATCTTTACCAAATATTATATCAAATATTTACATAACTTTTCAAAATCTTTAGCCAATTTATGTTTCCACAATAATATGAATTTCCAAGTTATCCAAATGGTTTTCAAGTAATTGACTTGTGATTTTTAAAATCCGAGAAAGATCAAATTTGCAGGTAAAGAAAGAAGAAAAAGAGTAAAATATGAAAAATATATAGAATCTTGGCATTAATCTCCCAAATGTTGGCTTTTTGGCCCTTAATCTCAAATTAATTAATCAATCAATGTTTTGATGATAACAAACCTGAATTAATTTACTAACAATTTGAGTATTTTCAAGTGTCCATTGCACGGAGCTCAGAATACGAATCCAACGCGATTTGAATCACTCAAATCGGAGCTCAAACGAAGAAAATATGATCAAAACAAGCTTAACAGAAAAATCTCGAGCTGATGACGTGGCTGATTTTTTTCATCAAAGTAGACCAATTGAAACCACTTGGAGCAATAAAGAAGTGACAATTGGTGGGTTTTTTATTTTTGGATTGATGTTAAAAAGAAAATGATTTCAAAAAGAAAATGAATTTTAAAAGAAGATGAATTTAATATTATTATATATGATTGTGTCTAACGGCTAGTTGCTCTTTAAAAAGAATGAACTTAATATTATATATGTTTGTGTCTAATAGGTAGTTGAGTTTAAATCTCCATCATTCATCTACTCTTATCTCTTTTTAGACATTCTATCTTCTCCAAAATTTTACAACAACTTTTATTATTTTCAATCCTCCATAATTCATAAGTCTTGCTCTCTCCAAGTTTCAATTTTCTTCTTTTCATCTTATTCTTAAGAGAGATATATTGTATTGTGAGGATTTATTTATGTGTGCTACAACTTGTAAATCCACTCTATGGAGAGAGTTGTAAGTGTGCTCCTTAATTTTTCCTAGTTTTTGTAAGGGTTGCTCTTCATCCCTAAAAAGAGTGGGTGTAACAGTCTAATCATAATCCATGGAAATGATTAAGTTTGCTCTTGAACTTACAAAAAGAGCGGTATAGCAATTCGACTCTAAGCCGTGGAAAGAGTACAGATTTTAGTGAAGTACCCAAGAGAAGCTTGGGAAGTGGATGCAGACCGGTTGTGTCAAACTACTGTAAAATTCATGTTGTCATTTTCTCTATCCCTCTTCTAATTTACTTTTGCAATTAATTTTTGTTATTATATTATATTGCATGAAATTAATTACAATTTTTAATTCTTAAAATCAATTGCTCATATTTGTTTATTTTGATTGGTTGTTCTTAAATTTCTATATTCATTACCAATACTTTTATAAGAATCAAATTCAAATAGGGTGCTTTAAAGTGTGATTGTTAATTTCTTGTTTAATTCAAAGTGATTTTATTTGTGTAAAACTCTTGTTGAAATTACTTATTTGCAAAGAGTTTGTTAATTTTCTTAATTGGGCCCATACTTAGTGAAAAAGTTTAATTAGTCTTAATAAACCCTATTCACCCCTCTAGAGTTGCCATGCCGATCCTCCACCCAATAATTCACTGAGAAACCCCAAATATATAGAATCTTGGTATTAACCTCCCGAGATTAATACCAAGATTTTATATATTGTACATATCTTACTTATTTTATTTTTTTTTTTGGCAAAATTTAATATTTCCCAAATTTTAAAAACAAAAAATGCAATCACTTAAGATCCATTTGGATAATTGGTAATTTCATTTGAATAGTTTGAAAATTCATATAATTGTGGAAACAATTCCTAAAGATTTCAAATTTTAAAAAAATTACGTAAGTACTTGATATAATATTTGGTAAAGATAACTTAATTAGAAGAAAAATTGAAAATATATAAGATTTGGTATAAAATTTAGGAAATTACTTAATATTTGAAAAAGTTAACAGAATCTTAGTGTGTAATCTACCCAAGATGTACCAAGAAGTCCTAAGACAATCGATAAGTTATAAAAAGTTAATTTTTTTAACTAAATCTCGGTGGTTGATTGACAAATTAGAAAAAGTTAATTTTTTTACTAAATCTCAATGGTCGATCTCAACATGAAATTCTTTTAAGCTAAGCACGCTTAATTATAGATTTTTTATGATTGAGCCACCAAAAAGAAAAATAAATCTTATTGGTATAAGTAGTCATTTTTAATTCTTTTAACCCTTTTTTAACCACACTTTTATATCTTCATAAATTCTCTCTATGTAATTTCGATTTATTCATGTACCCTTTCTAAACTCGGAAGTTACATAGATAGTAGGTTCTCAAATCCCAAATCATTCCTTTTTATGTAATATTCTAATGTAGACAAATTTGTGTACACAATTATCATGTTTTTAACCTTATTTTACTACTAGTAGTACTTCTCACAGGTTCCCGCCTTGATCGACGTGGAAAATCCCTGATTTGATCGAGAATGCAGCCAAACTAGAGACACAAAATGAGTTCCTGATCACGGACGGGGTAGGAACGGGGAGAGTATCCCCGCCCTGTCCCCACCTCGAATAATTTTTTAAAATTTATTATTATTTATTTTATATATTTATTTTAAAGATATATATATATATATATATATATATATATATATAAACAGTAGCTTGCTACTATTTGTGTTATTATTGTTTTTTTAATTTAATTTTATAATATATATAATTAACTTTTAACTTCATATTAAATTTACTATAAAAAATCTAAAATGTTTTTTAATTATTAATTTAAATAATTAAAACAATAATAATATTAACCTATTATCTAAAATATTTAAAATTTCAATCTAAATCCTAAATTTAAATTAATTTTAAATAAAAAATAACTAAATATAAAAATATAAAATAGAAAGTTTTTCATGCAGGGACTCAATCTTCGAACAGGGATTCTCGATCCCGACTTCGACTCTCTAAAATGGAGAATGAGACAGGGATGAGGATTACAAATTCCATGGAGACGGAAATAGGGATTGAGTGCATCCCAATCCCATCCTACCTCATTGCCAACCCTACTTACTATAAGATTTTTCCATCGAAAAAGAACAACTATCTTTTTGTTATTTGAAAAACAAAACATTTTTATGAAACTTTGTTACTTTCTCTTCTTTTTAATTTAAGTTAACTAATATTAAAAAAAAAAAAAAAAAAAAGAAATCATGAGTATTTGACTCACTATTCTTAACATGACTACACTTAAAAAGGAGCCTTTCGTACTTGATTAAGATAGGATTTTTTTTTTTTTTTTTTTTTTTTTTTTTTTTTTTNAAAATGAGCCATCATTGCAATTTTTAAAGGGACACTTGCAAAAAAGACTAAAACAAAATACATTAATTAGGTCTATGTCTCTACCTTATCATTTTTGCAAAAATGGTAAAAAAAAAAAACAAGCCCAGCCCACGTGTGACACTTGATACACACGTGTGATACACCTGATACACACTTGATGATACATTTGATACCCCTTGATACACTTGATACATGGTGTGATATATCGTTGATACACTCATGTCTAAGGTTTGATACATTCATGTGTTACTTCAAGTATATATTAATTGATGTTTGATACGCTCATGTTATTTCACTGTTCAATTCCTAAATTTTTTTATTTTATTCCTATTTTGTTACTTTTCCTCTCCCTAATTAATTTGAAAAAAAAAATCAACCAATTTATTTGAAGTAATTACAATATTTTTCAACCAATTAATTTTAACAAAATGTACTTCAGTTGATGATATATTGATGTTGAAATATAATATTGATATATTTTTAATATACTGCTAATAAACTTTATTGAAATTATGTCATACTTTATAATGATACACGTATTTATATCGTTGATACACTTAATTGACATACTTTTGATATTCTTTATAGTGATACTGCTAATAAAATTTATTGATATACCATTGATATACTTTATGATCATACACGCATTTATACTACACTTGACTGACATACTGTAGATATACTTTATAATGATACACGTGTTTATATTGTCGATACACTTGATTGATATATTGTTGACATAATTTATAATGATACACATGTTTACATTGTTGATGCACTTGATCAATATATTGTTGATATACTTTATAATATTACACTCGTTTACGCTGCTGATATATTTGACGGACATACTATCAATATACTCTATAATGATATACACGTTTTTACTATTGATACACTTAACTGATATATTATTGATATATTTTATAACGATACACACATTGATTGATACTAAGAACTTGGTGATTGTTATCTGATTTACTATTTACCTTATGGACACTTGTTGGGCTTAAACCCAAAACGTTCAACCTACCCAAAAAGATAATGTCCATAGTAGGAGTCAAATCATTGTTGGCAAAATCGGTGACCACCAATAATCATATGAAAAAGATGATGTCTCTAGCAAAAGTTAGATCACTATTGCAAATTATAATTAATGATAAAGTGGAAGCACAAGTTCAACTCTTGTAAAAAAAAAAAAAATGAAAGCAAGTTATTAAAAAAAAGTATGAAAAAAGTGATGCAACAAAGAAATTAAGAAAAAGAGAGAGAGAAATTATTTGTAAAAAAAAAAAAAAAAAGTTATTTAAAAAAAGTATGAAAAAAGTGATGCAACAAAGAAATTAAGAAAAAGAGAGAGAGAAATTATTTGTAAAAAAAAAAAAAATGAAAGCAAGTTATTTAAAAAAAGTATGAAAAAAAGTGATGCAACAAAGAAATTAAGAAATAGAGAGAGAGAAATTCTTTGTAAAAAAGAAAGAAAAACAAGACGTTTTAAAAAATTGTTGCAAGAAAAAAAAAACATTAAAGGATGAGAAGAGAATATAGTGAATTAGAATAAAATAAAATAAAATAAGTTGAAATTCAAGTTTTGTTCTTAGGAGATTTTTTTTATAAAAAAAAGTCAAAAAAAGAAAAGAAAAGAAAGACTAGAAGAAAAAAGAGTATGAAAAAAAAATGGGGACAATTCAAGTTTTTAAGGAAGAAAATACATAAAACTTCTTAAATGGTAATTTAAAAAAAAAAAATCTTAAATTGCAAAAATATAGAAGAAGAAAAAAAAAGAAAGATAAATTTGTTATAGGGCCATTTGGAAAAACAAATAAACAAAATATCAAATCTAAAGATTGTGATATATATGCAAATTTTGAAATGTTGATGACATGCCTGCAAAGGCATGTTATTAAATTGCTACCCATTTTTAATTTCTCTCTCTAAAACTTGCATAAAACTTACATGAAAAATATTGTAATGGCAAATATTGTTACAACGAAAATGATCATTTCATCACCACAATACATTTGTTCAAATGAGGTTCTCTTCGCTAGCATGTTGCGATGTAAATTTTACTTTCATCTCTAATCTTGTGACAAAAAAATGTTTTTGTTGCGATGTTGGAACGATTTATTTTTCATTGTTGTAATTTTACCACTAAAGACTATTTATTGTTGTGACATATGTAAGTTAGATTTATATGTTTTTTTAGTACAACAATTGTGGTGGAGGATTGAACCTCGACCTCTTGGAACGGAGCACATGCCATTATCACTTGCTCTTTCTAAAAAATGCTTTTACTTCTCTATTAGCATTTCTATTCTAAATTTTGCAAACATATTCACATATTGTATGTTTTCTTGTATGAAAATTATTATTATTTAATCAATTTCAGAAAAATTATCTTTGAAGTGCTAAATTTGAGATTTATTGAAAGTAGATGAACTATAATTGAGAAAACTTCAAAATATAGGGACCAAAAAGATACTTTAACATAAAACTATTTATTGATTACTAAATATTAGCCCTAGAAAAAACATTAACTTTTTGCCATTTTAAAAAAAGATGTGTCTATTTTCATGTATCAAAGTGTTTTTTTTCTTCCATTTTTTGAGTTTATCTGGTCAAAGAATTCAACCCTGATCTTTTGGTCATTGTTATCAATTGGTACGAAAGTTTGAAATATCAATGTTGATGGAAATATCGAGGTTCCAATTTTATGATAATATCAATCTTGATGAAAATTTTGGAGAACTATATGGAAATTGATAGAAATTATTGAAAATTAGAAAAATGTCACATTAACAAAACTTCATCATTCATTGAAAATGACATTGGCATATGAATTATACATTGACGTGTGAAGCTATATAATTGTATGTAATCGAGACCATAAAATATAAAAAGCTTGAACTAAACTAACATAGCTAATTCCTTTTAAAAAAAAAATCTCAAAATTTTCTCAAAATGGGAGAGAAAATAAATTTCCCTATCCGAAATTTCGATGAAAATTTTCTACCATGTTGATATACACTTTGTTTGTAAAAAGATTATGAGAGTTTGAACCATTGACTTCAGCCACAACAGGCTAATTAGCATATAATTATACTTACTTTGCCATCTAAAATTGTTTGTTAATTTTATACTAGAATGAGTAATTTATATTTTTTGAGATACAATTATTATAGTCTACTAACAACTTGTCAAAGTACATGTGGTCATTAGGTAAGCATGTAAAAACGTGCATTAATTTCCATTTTTCCCTTTGGAGTCCCCTAGAAATATTGTGTTTTCTTATTTTCTTAGAACAAAAATATTTGGTTCTTTTTTTTTTTTTTTTGTTAGTTTGTTAAATTGAAAGGTTTAAATTTAGACATTATTTAATTAACCAATCCCAATCAACTACATCCGTATCAATAAAGGGTGGTTTGTTTTTTTATGTAGATAATCAGAATCTTTGGATGTCCGAAATTATAGATGTTTGAAATTACAGATGTCCGACATTCTTAGATAGCCATGTTTATTTTGTAGGAATATTTTTTAAGATAACTATTAATACATGGATATTTGTGTTTGTTTGTTCCGTAGGGTTTTTACTTGGAAATATTCAAAGAATACCCTTACAACTATTCATTAATTTATAATTAATTTAATATAGCAAAATTTCATTGTCTATTTGCGATAGACCGTGATAGTCTATTATTTTAGTATATTTGTGTCATGATAAATATAGATAATAATTTATTGCAATCTATCATGATCTATGGCAGATAGATCGTGATATTTTGCTATTATTTGTAAATATTATCAACAGTTTTGTCGTTTAAATTCCTTAAATTAATATAGTTTCATTGTTTTATTTGTTATTTTTCTCAACAAAATAACATATACTAATTTACTTTTTATAAATAAATATTAATTTAAATCTAAATATCTTTGAAAAAAAAAACAACTACAATGTAACCAAATAGAGTGAAATACATAGTTGATTGTATTCATTTTAATTATAAAATGAAAATAAAGAAGAGTAATTATATAAAAAGAAGAAGAGGGTTAAAAAAATTAAAAAAATGGATGCCCTCAACATGGGAATTCAGAAGACCCATGTTTCAAAAGTATCTACAGATGCTTAGACATCTTATATTACTACAAAACAAACATGGTAATTTAGATACCCGATCCATGAGAATTTTGGATTATCACAAAACAAATGACCCCTAAAAAGAAGTGGCTCTACTCGATACCATAATTTGAAATCTCACTTAAATATTGTTCAACTCATTAAAGCAAATATGTCTCAAGTTAAAAGTGCTCTCTAACATTGTTGAACTAAGAAAAAAGTATTTTTTTTAGTTCAATGACATGGTGAGAGGATTTGAACCTCAACATCTAACCTCTAGATCATAACATATATCTTAGCTAGTTAATTATGTTTAACTCAGTAATTGAGGAAAAAAAGGTCACTCATTGACATCCATGGATAATACATGTTGAGTCTACACATGAGCATCATATGAATAAATCCTCTATTGAGTTGTAATCAAGATTTTAAATGTCAATTTCAATGAAAATTTCAAAGCTTGCTTTCGTAAAAATGTTGATGGGAATGTTGATGTAAAAATGTCGACATTGATGAATATTTATAGAAAAAGATTAAAGGTAAAATATTCATAAAAGATATTAAAATTAGGGTTGTTTTAAAATATAAGAAAATGAATCAAAATATTTACAAATATAGTAAAGTTCCACTATTTATCTGCGATAGACTACTATTTATGTTATGATAGACACAGATAGTATTCTATTGCTATCTATCATAGTCTATTTGCAGATAGACTATGATATTTTGCTATTATTTGTAAATATTTTCAGCGATTTTATCATTTAAAATAAATTCCCTTTAAATTAGCAAATAGACATTTCACAAATTTAGAACATTGACTCTACCCTAAGAAAAATTTAGAAGTTCGAATTATTTTTTTTTATTATTATTACTAAGTCCACATTGTTTATATCTTTATTATATTTCATCTATATTTTTAGGATATAATTTAAAATGTCAATTTATCATTCAGGTTGATAATAAAATCCATGGATATATGAAAATGTCAACATATCAAACATAAATTCAAAACCCTTAGGCAGGGTTGGCAACGGGGCCAGGGCGGGGTGGGTAAGGGTTCCCTGTCCCCGACCCCGCGGGGGAATTTACCTCTATAGCCACCCCCATCCCTGCCATTTGTAAGCGGGGACGGGGGCGAAGATTCTCTGTCAGGGAAACGGGTTACCGCGGGGACCCATTCTCGGAGATAGAGCGAGAGCGAGACAATAAGGGAGGGCGAGAGCAAGCCAGCAAGAGAGGGCGAGAGCGAGACTGTGACCAAATTACTACCAATAACTAAATACGTTGACGTTGAAGAACTATTCCACAAAAAAAAAAAAAAAAAAAAAAAAAA
>QLSR01000371.1:534087-553907 GCA_031780015.1 Citrullus colocynthis
TATATATATATATAAACGGGTAGGTATTGGGTATTCGAGATCGGGGTCAAGGTCGGGGTCGGGGCGGGGATATGCTCCCCCTTTCCGCCCCATCCCCGAACATGTACTAAAAAATTGACCTCGGTTTGACCCCCATCCCCAGTTGAACTAGGGATTTCCCGACCCAATCGGAGCAGGGCCCGGCGGGTTTTTCACCAATCCTACTGTTAGGACCTGTTCATATTATTCCATAGCTATGGATATTAAATATCTGGGATAATTAGTGCATGAGTTTTAAATGTCTGGGATAATTAATGTCTAAAAGTTCAACATGTGTGTTTGATTTGCCAACTTTGTATATAGAAATCAAAATTAAATAATTACTTAAGAGAACATTTAATGTAGTCATAAACTAAATTTAGCATTATTTAATGTACTGTTATTGAAAGGGTTGAAATCCCTAACACAGCGAAAGCAGTACATAACCAAATTCAAAATAATTTTGGATTTTGAAATACCAACATATTGGGGAAAAATATACAGAAAACCTACTATATTAATTCTAAGCTAAGCATGGATTAGAGATAGAATCTTACTTTCGCTGTCGGCTCTGAAGACTACCACCATGAAACTCTCCTATTCTCTGAGGGATGAGGTAAGGATTGTAGATCCTTGATCTTGATCTTTTTGGGAAAAAGAGAGAGCACCGGAGAGAAAAGTTTTTTCAACTGAGAGAAAAAAATAACTTCTTTTCTTCTGTTTCTTTTGCAGGCATATTTAGCGAGAGAGAGCAGGAGACGTGGGAAAACCACGTAAAGCGTAATCCCCACGTATGAGAGTTATCTTTTTAAATTAATCAATTAATTTATTAAATTATTTAATTTAACAAATAAATAAATAATTAATTAAATCTAATTTAATTGATTACTTCATTTAAATCATATTTAAATAAGCATCTCCCATATAACCTATAGTTTTTAATTCATTTAATTTAATTAAATCAAATTTAGTTAAAATAAATTAAGAAAATAAATTTTTTTATTAATTAATTTTCAAATTAAATATCTAATATTTTATTTAACCTACATTTGAATCATATTCAATTGTTATTCTCTCAGAACTTATAGTTTTAATGTGCATCTAATACACATTAACTTTACCCTATAGTTTTAATATGAATCTAATTCACATTATTATCTGAACTCCTTCAGATATTTAATTCTCTAAAAAATTGATTTTGTATTATATCCAAAATTAAATTTATATCATAAAGTTCAAATTAAACTTTATATTATAATGTATTAACATACATTATATTATTTCTCTAAGTAAATTTGAACATTTCAAATTTCATTCAAGACATAAATACCTCATCACTCCAACGATATGAGATTAATTGGTTAAACTCATTAACCACATTAATCAATATTAGGTAACTGTGGGTACACTCCACTAAAGATCCACGGTTGCACTCTTCTCACTGCAAGTATATTTTTGTGTCCATGGATATAGACCAATAACAGTAAATTAGTCCTTCAATGTTCGTAACACCAGTTGGGTCAAATTACTGTTTTACCCTTAGGTTACTTCTAAATCCTTAAGTACCAGTGTTCTTCTAATGAACATCCTATTTATGGTCCAACCATTAAACAAAAACTCCTCTTGAGCCAGTGAGAGGGTAGGGCCTTTTGTTCAAGTCTTGGAGACACCACTTAAGGGAACACTTAACTACTTACCCTAAAGATGGGAATGAGTGAATTCCATCTTGTATAATTATGTCTCTAGCTCCTCACTCGGTCTTGTCCCAAAGATGGTAGGCATATTGAGTTGACAAACGGCCACTCTCATCCATACAAATCAAAGGACAATCCCTCATGGACAGGAGTTCATAATATACTCAAGATTAAAACTAAATTGCCTAGGTCATCCTATTGAAATAGAAATCTAACTAATCAATGGAGTTACATCTAGTGATTACTATTTCATGGTCTAGTCTTATGTAAACTAATTGCATAGGATACCCCCACTGGCATGTCACCTACATGAACACGTTAGATCATTGTGTTTGTATCAAATACAAAGTAGGTCATATCCATAGTGTCACCAGGATAAGGTACCCAGCTTTATTTCTATACTATAAACCCTTTAGACTGTATTTTGAACATTGATCTCCTTATGTCCCCACATACAATTCAAGACTCATAAAACATCCTAGGATGTTAGTTTATTGGATTTAGGGTTATTAAGACAAAACAAACAAAAACACTCAATAATGCTTATCGAAGTAACACATCAATAACTCTTTATTAATGATTTAATTATGGTCAAATAATTACATTTACAATCTACGAGTTTTAGGACATAAAACCCAACAAACTCCCACTTGAACTAAAACTTTAGTGGGTTGTACATAAAGAGCAGTGAGAATGGTGAGTATATAAATACAATAAACTAGGGCATCCATATACCCATTACACATCTCCCACTTGCCCTATAGTACACAACGTATAAATCCCAAAAACCTAGACTCTCTAGATGATCCTCGAACACTTTAGCCGAGAGAGCTTTTGTAAATGGATCAACAATGTTATGCTTTGAAGCAATCTTTGTGACGATCACATCTCCTCGTTGCACAATCTCCCATATCAGGTGATACTTCCTCTCAATATGCTTTCCTTGTTTGTGGCTGTGAGGCTCTTTAGACTTGGCTATTACCCCACTATTGTCACAGTATAACGTGATGGAAAATTTCATGTTTGGAATGATTTCCAAATCATTTAGGAACTTTCTGAGCCAGACTACTTCCTTTGTTGCTTCACAAGCAGCTACATACTCAACCTCCACAGTGAATCTGCAATGCATCCTTGTTTGAAGCTATGCCATACTACAGCTCCTCCATTTAAGGTGGATATTGATTCTGACATAGATTTCTTAGAATCTTTGTTAGTTTGAAAATCAGAGTCGGTGTATCCTGTAAGGATCAAATCCTTAGCTCTATATGCTAGCTTGTAGTCCCTCATTCTCCTAAGATACTTGAGGATGTTCTTAATCACAGTCTGGTGGTCTAACCGTGGATTGGACTGGTACCTACTAACTATTTCCACTGCATAACAAATGTCTGGCCTAGTGCAGAGCATAACATACATTAAGTTGCCCACAATTGAGGCATAGGGAATACGTCTCATAACCTTAATTTCTTAAGGTGTCTTAGGACACTATTCCTTAGACAAATGAACCTCGTGTCTAAAAGGTAATAAACCCTTTTTAGAGTTCTGCATCGAATATTGAGTCAACATTTTGTCGATATAAGTTGCTTGAGACAGGGCCAACGTTCTGTTTTTGCGATCCCTAATGATTTGGATCCCAAGTACATACTTTGTGATAGCACTCAAATTATGTTATCTCACTTCGCTTAATTCGGGACCGTTCATACCTTTTTATTGGTTTATTTCTTGATTTAGACAGGTTATGAGCATATGGAGCCTTCGGGACAGTTTACAGGCACTTCAGGTTTAAGTGAGATTATTAGCAAGCAAATCGAACGAAATGGAGGAAGAAGTGACCAAAGCAGCCAGCGTTGCGCTTTTTCTAGAAGCACCTGATTTTGATCTAGAGACAGTGTCGTGGCGCTACGAATGGTGACGAACGAGGTACTGCATGCGCATAGCAATGCCGGGGCGCCAGTCTAATTTTTGGCATAAAATGCCCTAGCCGCCAGCCATTTGAGAAAAAGAGTAGCACAAGTCCTAAGTTTGTATTTGGAGTTTTTCCCTGCATTTTTCCTTCTTTTCATCTTGAGGAGAGTTTCTTTGGACAATTTTTGGGTAAGCACAAGCATGTATCGAGGCTAAGGTACTATCATCTAGCTCGAGTTTGGGGTTCAATTCTTAGTTTGTATCTCGTGAGGTTTTGCACAATTTTGTATTGCAATTTTCTTATTAATGAATTCTCACCTTGTTTGATGTTTTAATTGAATTCGCTTGAGATTATCTGACAAACTAGTCAATCATTTTAATTGGTAGTAAAAGATCTATGCTTAATACGTAATCGTTAGGTTTATAGATTGCCAAGTAGCAAAGATTGAGTTAGGGCTGTAAATTGATTTGACTATTCCAATCTGATTGCATTCATTTAACCAACTTAGGAGAGATTCGCACCGAACACTTAATTATGCTTTTCCTATTATTTTGTTCGTCTTAGCAATTGCCTTTGAACTTAATGCTAATAGGTTAGCATGTCTAAGATGCTTTCGATCTAAGCATATTAATTTATTTGATCCATAGAACTTCCTTCTAGCCTTTCTAGAAGTGACTGGCTAAGTTTAACCTAAAAAAAATTGCACAGCACTATTGTAATTAATCAATGATTGAGTAATAAACTGAGAGTGATCCACTTTCACCCCAAGCTAGGTTTGTCAACTTGAATTTAAACCCAATTTGATTCCTTGCTATTGTTTTCTTCCTTGTTATTGCTTTGTTATTAAAGTTAAACAAACGATTAAACAGCCCCCTGGTTACTCAACAACAAATCCTTTCCAAAATCTAGATGCTTGTTTCAACCCATAAATGGATCGATTCAGCTTGCAAACTTTTTGCTTTTGACCTTGAGCTATAAATCCCTCGGGCTGAGACATAAAGATACTTTTTTCAAGATTGCCATTCAGAAAAGCAATCTTGACATCCATTTGCCAAATTTCATAGTCATAATATGAGGATATGGATAAGAGAATTCTTACAGATTTAAGCATAGCAACAGGGGAAAAAGTTTCCTCATAGTTAACCCCTTCCCTTTCGGTGTAACTCTTTGCTACAAGTCTAGCTTTGAAGGTCTATACCTTCCCAGCTACATCTCTCTTTCATTTATAGATCCATTTACACCCTATGGGTTTAACCCCTTTCAGGTGGATCTACAAGTTCCCATACTTAATTAAAGTACATAGATTCCATTTCAAGATCCATGGCTTTGATGCATTGCTCCTTGTCTACATCATTCATTGCCTGTTTATAGGACAATGGATCCTTAACACCATCGTCTGGCACGACGACCTGAGTTTCAGTTAAACCCAAGTAATGGTTAGGTTGTGATACAACCCTCCCACTGCGTCGAGACATTCCCAATGATTGAGAAGGGCGAGACTGACCAGAAGTACTGGCTCCTTCATTAACTCTTGATGAAAGACCAGTCTCATCAACAACTCTTGTTGACTATTCAGTAGCTTCATTTAATACCATTTTGCTTTCATGGTTTATAATCTCTCATGTGGTCTTCTTCTAAGAATGTAACGTTTGTCGATACAAATACTTTGTTTTCTTGTGGGTTGAAGAAGAGACCACCTCCCGTTTCCTTAGGGTAACCAACAAATTGCCATAATTTTGAACAAGGTTCCAATTTCTTAGGATTCATCACTAGTGTGCAGGACAACCCCAAATTTTGAAGTAGCACAAACTAGGTTTACGCCCCCTCCATAACTCGAAAGGTGTTTCAGAAACATTCTTCGAGGGAAGATTGTTCAAGATATGAATTGCAGTCTCTACTGCATACCCCCAAAACGAGCTAGGCAATTGAGCATAACTCATCATAGAACAAACCATGTCTAACAAGGTTCTATTTCTCCTTTCTGATACACCATTCTGTTGAGGTGTACTAGGTGCTGAGAGTTAGGATTTGGTTCCATATTCTATTAAATAATCTTGGAATCTTAACTCCATGTACTCTCCACCTCGATCAGATGGAAGTGTTTTAATTGTTTTACCTAACAGGTTTTCAACTTCAACCTTATACTCCTTGAACTTTTCAAGTGCTTTGGACTTATGTTCCATTAGGTTTAAGTAATCATACCTCAAATAATCATCTATAAAGGAGATGAAGTATTTGTACCCACCTCGAGTTTTTACATTCATTAGACCATAGAGATCCGAATGTATGAGTTCTAAAGGTTCTTTGGCTCTATAACTTTTTCCACTAAAAGTTATTTTAGTCATTTTCCTGCAAGACAAGATTCACATGAAGGTAATAAATTATCTTCTAACTCATTTAGAAATTCATTCTTTACCAATCTCCCGATTCGAGATTTATGTGACCTAATCTCAAATGCCAAAGATAAGTGCTATTGTTACTTGGAGAAATTATGTGCCTTTTAGTTTGAGTATTAGTAGTTCTAAACATCTCATGATTTAAAAGTGCTTTTGCTTCAGTTGGTCTTAACACATATAGGTTGTTTTCTAATTTAGTAGAACAAATACGTACACCATTTTTCAAAATGAACGCTTCATTAACAGGAAAACTAACTGAGTACAATTTTTTAATTAAACAGGAAATAGATACTAAGTTCCTTTTAATTTTACGAACGATATACAGATTTTCTAAAAATAAAAATCTATTCTCAAAAAACAACTTTGTAGCTCCCACTACACGAGCTGAAATGGCGTCTCCCATTCCAACCTTGAGCATCATTTCACCCTTCTCGAGCTGCTGGAAGGAACTAATTCCCTATACAGAAGAACAACCGTGATTAGTGGCACCCGAATCATGTATCCAGGCATTATAGTCATTTTCCACTAAACAAGTTTCTAAAACAAGTAAATCATATTTACCTTCCTTTTCCTTCTTCTTCTCCGCAAGATACTTAGGGCAATTGCGTTTCCAATGACCATCCACGTTAAAGTGGAAGAACTTCCCTTGTCGGCCACCTTGGTCTTACCCTTGTTTTTTCCAGCAGCAGAAGCTTTTCCCTTTCCTTCTTTCTTTTTCTGGATCTTCTTAAAACGAGAAAATGAGGGAACAAACTTAGTTCCAGAGGATGAACCCTTGTGGAACTTCTTGAAATGGGCAACATTTGCCTCTTCATCGATCGGTCTCTTATTTTTCATAAGAGAATAATAAGTCTGTAACTCATTTAAGAGGGTCGTTATGGTGTACACAATTTTATTCATAACTGCATTGCTGTAGAATTGAAGAAAGCTCTTCGAAAGAGATTCTAGAATAAAAGACACCTGACTCTGTTCATCAATGATCGCGCCGTTCATTTCAGCAACGTTGAATTTGACCATCATGTCGAGAATATGTTCTCTCATGGATTGGCCTTCCTTCATATGTGCATTATAAACGTACTTGAGGGCCTCGTGCCGAATTTGTGAGGACGGTTGTCCAAACATTTCTTGGTTCAAATAGTTATCAGAGTAGCCAAATCCCACCAAACTCATGAATTAAGACCTAAAACATAAACTCATAATTAAATTAAATTCGTAGACTTAATTAAAAAACAATTCACTTAGCAATTATGCCAATTATTCTTACCCAACGTGCAATTAAGTCACAATCTTCTTTTGACCTTTCATCAACTGGTCCAATCTAGACAAATCCACAATTAAAGGTTAAGAACCCAATTTTAATCACCAATAACACTTCCGAAGTATTGCTACTCACCAGTATTGAGCCAAAATCAACAAAATCGACCCTTAACATTGTTGGACAGCGGCTCCAAAGCTCCAAATCCTCAATTTATAACCAAAATATCATGGATATCAAAAAATCGACACCAACACTTAATGGGTATTCAAAAACCAACCCCAACATTAGTCCAAACATTGATAGCACTCGAAATGTGCTATCTTTCTCAGCTTAACTTGCATCTTCACATCAAGAGTCGAAAAGTCTCGGCCGAAACAAAAGAAAAAGGATGAAATAAAGAACATAACCAATACAGGGAACAAGGGAATACCGGACCATATCTGCTTTTGCGCCATGACAATCTCACTCGAAGGCCAGAACCACACGTGCAAGTTTCCCTGCATGTGGCTCGTCCGTGCTTTCCGGAAAATCCGTCGACTTTCAAAATCGTGAGGGTTCAAGTCCCTCTATCCCCAAAACCCTAAAAAGGCCCGTTGAACTCTTTAATTATTTATCCTTTCATTAGCAATTCACAATTCGTTATCTTTCTCATTCATTCGACTCTTTCATAGACAACGACTACAAGCCAAACCGGAAGCGACTCGCTTCTATTCTGGTTGGGATTGTCTATCGATGGGAATCTATAGACCTTACATTCCTAAGAATCCGAAGAGGGAATCTCTCTCGATCTCGAATTGAGACTCAGGCTTGACGGTCTGTCTGGAGGGAATTGTTTTGATCAAAATCAATCATGTTGAGATTGAGATCGTCTTGGTCTAAGCGCTCAACCGCCTTCCTGTGCGGTACTGCACCCACCACCGCCCTTGGTCGATAAGTTAATTCCTATCGATGTGTATTTGCCGGGTTGTCCACCTAAACCCGAGGCTGTTATAGATGCTATTATAGTGATTACATTTCAAAAAGCTATAAGAATTTTTGGTAAAAACACGAGAGACCAGAAGACCTCAGATGCGGGATTACCTATTGATGCGGAAGATGAGGTCTTTGCTTTTCCTGTTAGAGGATGTCTTTATTGGAGAACGCTTTGATTCGATTCGCTGTTAGAGACCCTGGGCCTACCTGATAATGTAAGGGGTTTTTTTATTGGCGAAATTCTTGGGTCATCTCAATGGGTTCAGAAACCACATGTTTCTCTAGATCATCATAGCGTATTTCCACAAGCAAGTCCCCCCGACACCTCGTCGAGACTCCTTCGCCCTCGGAGACGCCTGATCCTCAAGCTCATCACCCTGGTACCGTCCGCACGTCGAGATTGGGAGAAAGCTAAATAGAAATAGTAGTTGCCCTTGCTGTTGATCCCGACCAGTTCCCTCCTGTCTTGCACTGAAAAAAAAAAGAGGAATAGAATAGACATCCCTTTAGATTTAAACATGGAAGAATTGAAATCTTAGATCAAAACATTATGTATGGATGGTATGAACTGCCTAAACAAGAATTCTTGAACAGCGAATAGCGGAAGCTCCACGTACGGTTTTGAAGCCGAGCCTTTCCAGCAATGGGGCCTAGGGGGGAAGGTCGGATGATATAAGTTCAATAACCCCTGAAGCATGGAAGGGCGTTCATTTTTTTATTTCACTTAAGAAAAAAGACTTCTTTTTTTATTCTTGCTCAGCAGGCGTAGCTTGGAGTGGGAGTGTAGCGTGGGTAAGGTAAGGAGGCCGCCGAGAGGAAGCCAAACCGGCCGTTCTTTTTCTTCTTTGGGCTCGCGGGAGCTACGACGAGCCTGTTCCTCGTGTTGAATGTGTTGAATACCTCGGCTCACTTAGCAGTCGAAAGAAGAGAATCGCTCGCTAATAGAAAAGCATATCTGCCGATGATAACGAGAGCAGTAGCGATAGCACCAATAGCATCGCTTCCAGTTCCCTTAAGCCGGTCTCTCACCAACTCCTTCTTTGCGGTAGGTCTTCTATCCGCATGAGTTAGCGTAACAAGAATGAATTTCTTGATCACAATGTTCCCGAACTTGCTAAAGAATCAAAGTGTGAATGGCACTTCGAAGTGCTTCACGTTTGGGGTCGGCGTGGAACTCCCTGAAGTAGCCTTAAGGAAAGGAGGGCATTTAAAGACAAGCAAGAAAGTAACATTAACCGGAATATACCTTGCTATAGGCACGGCAGAGCCAACTAACTCGGAGTTGCTACTAGACAGAAGAGCGCTTCGCTACTCCTTTAGAGGTTCCATATGGGGAGAACCTTTACTACTACGATGTGAACTCTCTCTATCCCTTTGTAATGAAGGAATTTCCAATGCCTGGTGGTGTTCTTTACTGCTAGTTCGATGTAGTGATCTGTCTATCTCTGCAGTGCATCGAAAGAGGGGGCTTTCCGACAAAGGAAATCCAAAGACAACATTCTGGAACTTCCAAAAACCAAAGAAATGCAACATGCATAAGGCACGGAAGACCACGGCAAGAGGCAGTGATGGGTCTCAACAGCGAAGGCGGCGTGCAGCTAGCTGGGCAGGAGATGACCGACCAGTACAGAGGGGAGAGAGAGAGTGTGTGTGGTTTGGATGCGAGGGAGAAGAAAAAAGATTGATTCTCTTTTTTTTTTTCACGCTATTAAAGAAAACTTTATAAATATATATACATACACACACACAAATACATACATATATATGTGTGTATATATATACACACACACACATACACATCTAAATTTTCTTTCCTTCTTAAAATCCTCAAAATAAATTCAATTCCTCCTAAATACACAATCAATTTCTAAATCTCACAACGATCTCTCTAGTTTTCCTAAATTGGATTCCAAATTTCCCAAATCTCCTCCAAATTCCACCAATTAAATTGAGTCCAAATTTTAAATCTTTAACACTTAACTTAAACTGAATTATCTTAATTACCAAAATTCAACTTTAACCTTGAAATTCAAAATAACACCCAAATAATTCAATATAATAAATTTAAAATTATTTGAAAATTTGGGATGTCATATTCTTTCCTACTTAAGAAACTTTCGTCTTCGAAAGTTTAATATTGGAAAAGCTCAAGGTATTTCGATCTCATCTCATCCTCTCATTTCCACGTCACTTCCTTAAATTCATGATTTTTCCATAGAACCATTACTAGTGCTATCTCCTTGTTGCATAAAGTCTTCACTTCTCTTGCCATAATTTGAATAGGCTTCTCCCCATAACTCAGGTTCTCATTTAGTTGCAAGGGCTCATAATCTATTACATGAGATGGATCTGTCACATACTTCCTCAACATCAAGACATGAAAGACATTATGAATTGAAAAGAGCAACGGTGGCAAAGCCAAGCAATAAGCTACAGAGCCAACTTGCTCCAATATCTTAAATGGTCCAATGAATTAGGGGCTCAACTTCCCCTTCCTTCCAAACCTTAGAACACCTAGGCGTCACCTCCAGGAACACTTTGTCACCTACCTCAAACTCCAGGTCTTTTCATCTCACATCGGCGTAATTTTTCTGTCTACTATGAGCTGTCTACATCCTGCCCTAATCCTATGAATAATTTCATTAGTAAGCTGCACCAACTCCGACCCCAACAATTTTTGCTCTCCAACCTCATCTCAGCAAACTGGAGATCTACAACTCTTCGCATACAAGGCTTTAAATGGCGTCATGCCACTAATGGCATTTATGGTTGTTATTATAAGAAAACTCCACAAGATGCAACTAGGAGTCCCAACTTCCTAGAAAATTTAATGCGCAAGCGCACAACATGTTCTCTAGAGTTTGGTTCAACGCTTGGCTTGACCATCATTCTATGGGTGGAAAGTTAAACTGAACTCAAATTGAAGACCTAACACTTTTTAGAGACAATTCCAAAAATTAGATTTTAAGTGAGGATCTTTAATGACATAACTAAAACTGGTACCCCACGAAGTGTGACAACCTCTTTCATATAAAACTAGGAAACTTAAAATGCTGAAAATCCACAATATTTTAACTTACTCACTCTGAGATCCTTTGTGAGCTCAGGAAATCATACTCTTTAGAAATATGTATTCGAACTGATGGAGCTGGCAGAGAGAAATTTCCATACGTGTGGAAAAATGATTGGCTATACTCGATACAACTGTTGGGTTTTATGTCCTAAAATTCGTAGTTTGTAATTTCGGAACTTATTCTCAATAAGTTGTTATTGAATATGTGAATTGCATTTATTAAAACCAATAAACTAAGAACCCCTGGGTATATTCTAAATACTTAGACTTTATGTGTAGACATAAAATTGGATCAAGTTTAGGTAATAGCCAAAATGGTCTATAGTATAGGGACAAGGCTGGGTACCTTATCTTGGGGACATTATGAATGCGGCCCATTTTGTATATGATACAAACGATGTGATCCTATATCGTTCATGTAGATACATGAAAGTGGGGGCATCCTATGCAATGAGTTTGCATAAGATCGGATCATGAAATAATCACTTTTACTTTATAACGTCGTTTACTGTTAAGATTGATTATTTCAACATGATGACCTAGGTAACTCAGTCTTAATCTTGAGCTAACTATGAACTCCTATTTATTTGAAATTATCCTTTAATCTGCATGGGTGAAAGTGACACGAGTTTGCCAACTCAATAAGCCTTCCATTTTAGGGATAAGACCAAGTAGATAGTTGAGGACATAGTCTTGCAAGATGAAACTTACTCCTACCTAATTCTAGGTTAGTAGAGAAGTTGTTCCCTTAGGTACTGACTTTGGGTCTTGAGCAAGGGGCCTCACCCTCTTATTGGCCCCAGAGAGACTTGGTTTGATGGTTGGACCACAAACCAATTGTTCATTAGAGAATTAATGAGACTTAAGGAATAAGGTGTAATTACAAGGGTAAAATGATATTGTTTACCCAACTGTAATTGCAAACAACTTTTGAAGGATCGACTTACTAATCATGGTTATATCAAATAGACAAAATATATCCATAATGAAGAGAGTGCAGCTACTGGGCTATAGTGGAGTGTCCAAGTAGTTAACGAATGTTAATTAACTAGGTTAAATAGTTTAGCTAGTTAATTTTGGATCATTGGAGCTCATGATCTATAGGTCTATTATGTCCCCTCGTTAGTGTTAGGTTTTATGCCCTAAAACTCGTAGATTGTAAATGTAATAATTTGACCGTAATTAAATCATTAATAAAGAGTTATTGATGTGTTACTTCAATAAGCGTTATTGATTGTTTTTGTTTGTTTTGTCTTAATAACCCTAAATCCAATAAACTAACATCCTAGGCTGTTTTATGAATCTTGAACTGTATGTAGGGACATATGGAGATCAATGTTCAAGATACAGTTTAAAGGGTCTATAGTATAGGGATAAGGCTGGGTACCTTATCCTAGTGACACTATGGATAAGGCCCACTTTGTATTTGATACAAACGCGATGATCTAACGTGTACATGTAGGTGACATGCGAGTGGGTGTATCCTATGCAATGAGTTTGCATAAGACCGGACCACGAAATAGTAATCACTAGCATTGACTAGTTAGGTTTCTATTTCAATAGGATGATATAGGTAACTTAGTCTTAATCTTGAGTGTATTATGAACAGAGTCCACGAGGGATTGTCCTTTAATTTGTATGGGTGAGAGTGGCAGTTTGCCAACTCAATATGCCTAATGACAAGATCGAGTGGGGAGCTAAAGACGTAATTATATAATATGAAATTCACTCATTCCCATTTTTAGTGTAAGTAGATAAGTGTTCTCTTAAGTGGTATCTCTGGGACTGAAATTTATTTGCAATGAGAAGAGTGCAGTTGTGGGTCTTTAGTGAAGTGTACCCACAGTTAACGAATATTGATTAATGTGGTTAATGAGTTTAGCTGATTAATCTCATATGTTGGAGCTTTTGATCTGTAAGTCCATAAGGTTCCTTTGCAGCTCACTATGGACCAACAAGGATCAACTATGTTTAAAGAAAAATTAATGTTCAAATTTATGAGAAAAAATATTAATTGTATTGGATAAAATTAATTGCATGATTTATTATAAATTTTATTTGAATGTGATTCAAATTATAACTTTATAATATGGAGAATTAATTTATTTGAATATGATTCAAACAATTAATTATTTATTTGGATAAAATCCATATAAATAAATAGAGGAAGAATTAATTAATTAATTAGAATTGGATTCAAATAATTGATTATTTAATTTGGATGAGATCCAAATTAAAGATTCTGTCAAAAATAAATAAAGGGAGAATTAATTAATTAATTTGAATATGATTCAAAAAATTAATTATTTAACTTAGATGAGATCCAAATCAAAGATTCTGCAAAAAATAAATATTTAAATAAAATTTAAATATTTTAAACCATTTAATATAGAGTTCTATAAATGGGGCCTTGGGATCCTTCATAGAACATACTCTCCAAGAGAATAATCTCTACGATTACTCTAAAAATCTTTCTATACTAATTCTTTCAATTTTCTTAGAAAAATTCTAAGAAAATTCTTCCTCCCATTCTTTCAAAGAAGCGGTTCCCACAAACCGGATCCATGTCATAGTCATAGCGAGAAAGATTTCTTGGAAAAGGAAGATTACAAGGAGAAGACTATCGGTTCGAGAATTATAGATTGGCAAAGGTATGATGCTTAACCTTTTCTTTACTTTTTGTAATTTTAATTCTTTCAATAAATCAAAGAACTTGATCACACGCTTCCGCGGGGATTCAACGATTTGTTTGTTTTTAATTGTGAATTAAGCGAATTTGGAGAGTTGGTAATATTTAAATATGATTTAAATATTATTCGGTTGTATAGAGATTCATCGAGTTGGAATCACCGAAGAAAGTGGAAAAATTATTAATTTAATATTCAATATAATTAATTATTTAATTAATTAATATTTAAATTAATTTAATATTAAATTAATATTATATAAAATTAATTAGTGTAATTAATTTGAAAATTGGAAAATTGATTTTAATGGAAATTAAATTTGAATTTGTGAAATTCATATTTAATTATCTTGGATTTCTCCCCTCATGCATGTTTAAGGAGGAGGTGTACTCTCCTTAAAAACCCTTAATCCCTCATCTTTCCACCTCCTAATTGAGTAGGATATCAGATGGGTGTTAATTTGCATGTAAAGTTGTTTTGCATGGTTTCTTCTTTAAATAGAAGAAAGAAATTGAGAAGATGGGTGAATGATCTTGGTTAATTTTGCTGAAAATATTCACCTACTCAAAGCTCTTCAAAACTGTCTGTTCTTCACAAATTTACTCCAAATTCACCACAATTTGGATTCCACAATTCGTTCTAAGGCCAGAGAGTAACGAGGAAGAATGTTGTGATGGTCCACAAAGTGTTCGTGATAAAAAAACTTGAAGGAATTTGATTCAATTTTGAGCTACAACATGTAAGTTTCATAACCTCCCTTTTTTGGTTTTAGAACAAACATGTTTAATTTTCAAATTTGATATAACTAGAGTGCTTTAGATCCTAAATGCTTACGCATTTAAGTTGCTAACTCCTCCAATAAGATAGTCCTAAGATGTGTAGCAGGGAAAATCTGGTCCACTGGAATTCGCTTCTACTTTAGAAGCAGTAACTAAGATGCCCATCCTGGTAGCTACATGTGCAACAATGTTCCACTAGATCTCATATTCATTAGACGCCCAGCATGAAGCTTTATACTACCACATGAAGCTTTATACTAGCCAAAGTTATAAAACTTACTTGTCAAAACTCATGTTAATCCTTAGTCTTAAAACAGTCGCATATTACTATTTAGACCCTACTACAAACGAGTTTGGAAATCCTTTTCATAATAAGGTTTATAAAGTCCTTTAACACTATAGAGCATTAGTCAATCTAAAACACATCTCCATAACCTCAAAATCGATGTATCCAAACCCTGATGCTAGTTTTTAATAAGATAAAAATCTTCCTAATTTGTAAATCTATCTCGAGAATATCCATCTCCATAAAATCGATCAACTCGTCATCCATGTTAGAAGAAACATACTATATGTGGTGCTCCAAGTCCAGGATTCGGAATCCAGATTAGATCTGCCTACGCTACTATAATCAACTCTTAATATAGTTGATACATAAGCACATGGATTTCAACTCTCTTTTAAACATACAAAACCAATGTGCCCATAGGCAAATTATTAAGGCGTTTGGAAAACTCCTATAAATAGCTCATGTATCTACGACTTGTTATTCAACTCTACTATAACTACTTTATAGGTAGCCTTAAGAATGAAAGTATTCTATTCTCAAGTTCATTTTTTGTGTTAGTGGTCATCCAAAAGATCTAGATTAATTACTCAACCTTAACTCTTGTCCAATTGGATCTCTACTTAGATTTCGACTGCTTTCACATTTAAACCAAATTCATTGATCACTAGTTTCTAGTTATAACTAATATCGAAAGTCACAATCCTTTAACTTTCGTTAATACTTTTAATGGTGTACCTTTTGACTATTAAAACCTCAATATCACATGTCAATAGTTTCAATACAACCATTGTTACTAACAAATCCACTTTAGATTATCCATCTTACTATTTTATTTTGGAAAAAGACTTTGATGTTGAAACTGAGCTTCACAACCAATATTTTACGCGATTCTTTCACCACCACATAATGAGGTCCAAAGTTCCAAATGGTAGTGAGAGTTTCTTCTTTACACCAAAACCAACACGTAGTAACCACTCATATCATGTCTTTCATCCAAACCATATTCAAGTACTCGGAGTTTTGAACATATTAATTTCCTTTCTTCTCGAAGTAGTCACCTTCCTTAAACACTTTTCTTTAAGACCAACACTCAAGGCGCTCTTCTTCCCTTTCCAATTGTGAGATAGACTCACTACACAAGGTGTAGCTCTACTTACCTCCTCCATATCTTACCTTCTCAAAAAAAAATTTCATGTTGTAGAATTCTCCTTCATCAATTTTCATTGCTTTTAACTCCAAAAGTTTCTCTTCTAGTTCCGTTAGCTAAACTAAATTCTTTTCATCTCAACCAAGGTATAGGTAACTAAGTACCTTGAAGTACCCCTTAAGTTAACTCCTTAGTTCAGAAGCCACATTTTTCTAAGTCTTAAGTCCTGTTCAATTAGCTTTGCTCCACATTGCACCAACTAAACAAGGTATTCTTTAGAAGAGTTTCCTCACATGAAGCTCACTTGCTTTCCAACTTGAACATTTTTACTCTTTTGGTACTACACATGAATAACCAAAGTACCTCCTGCAGTCCATCAACCTTAAACTCTACAATAGTACTCTTGTCATATTAAACTCTTTAGAGTCTTCATATAAGAGGCACCAACTTCAATAATTATAAATTCCTCAGGATGCCTTGTCCCCTTATACAGACCATTTTTTCCCCTTTTTAAGCACGTGACCCGAAGAACCAAAACACACCTTATTCAGACTACCATTCTTCAGTACCACAAATGTGATCATGTCCTAATAACCTTCTTCTTGAGATATTTGGCTTAATGTCTAGCAGTCGTTAAATAAACTATAATCTTTTTCTTTTCTCCTTACTATCTTCAAAACAACTTTAATCCTGCCCCTAAGTACGTGCCTTAAGAAAGAATTTCTTGTACTACCACCAAGCTCATTACCCTTTGCGAAATGTAACACTAACCCTTAATGAATTATTGTCTAGACTATTTTATTTCTTGGCTTAAACATATATATATATATATATATATATATATATATATATATATATATATAACTTTATTCAAACTGTCATAATTCTACATAGTTTCATCAACCTTTAAGATCTTTGAATTGAAGTATATATATTTCTTTCTAACAGTTCTTCAATGAGATAAACTAGTGTCAAGTGATCTTATACTTTTTTTTCTTTTTGTAGTGTCATAACTAAATAATCAGCTTATACTTCCATTGAGTCAATAACCAGCTAATCGTGCGTCACCTTCGCTGTTAAGACCCGCTGCCGCCTTGTGCCGTGGTCTTCCACGCGCTGTGGTCACCTGCAAGTTTAGTTGTTGCCTCCGTCTTCACAAAGCAGTAGCTGTCGCCAAATCTCAACGGTGAAGGCGACGTGTGACTGACTGGGTGGAAGGTGACTGACGAGTACAGAAGGAAGAGATAGAGAGAGTGTGTGGTTTAGACGCGAGGGAGAAGAAAAGAGAGTTTGTTACTGTTATTGAATTTCACCAAGGTCCCAAGTTTTTCTCTCTTTTTGACTTTTAAGTGAAAAGGGGGGGAGGGGGGTGATAATCGATAGACTTTCTTTATACTCACCGCAAGTATCACTAAGGTCATAAAATCTTTCTCCGGCAAAAGTGGAATAATAGAAGTATGAAAAAAAAGGGGGGGACCCATGTAAAGCAGACCGACAACCAAATATTACCAAAGGCAAGAACCGTTCGCACCAGTATGGGGGCACGGTATTTAGGCTCCCCCCTCTCGTATGCCACCAGTTAGGTAAGAAACAAACTAAGATTTGTGCGAGTGTAGGGTGAATCCGCTACCACGTTTCAACAAAATCTTACCCAATTCTTTTGATTTACCAGAAGCAGAAGAAGAATTAGTAGCGGGTTATCAAACCGAGTATTCGTGTATCAAATTTGGTTTATTTTATGTTGCTTCCTATCTAAATCTATTAGTTTCTTCATTATTTGTAACTGTTCTTTACTTGAAAGCGTGTTCCCTTCAGATAACACTCACCGTAGGCCATCCTCGGCCTTCTTCGTTTTTTATGAAAAAGAAATCCAATCTCGATCTCCAAAAGCGTTTTCCTTCCCCTCCCTTCGTCGAGCCTTTCCTTTAATGTTTGGGGGAAGCATTTCCTTATCTGAACTTGGCGAGCATTCTTTCTAGCCTTATTCAAACAAATAAATAGCGAAGTTGAATATTTGTTACAAAGATCCTGCACACTCATCTTTAGTCTCTAGCTATCATCTGTAGTAGTAAGAAAGCTATATCTTGTACTTTATTGGCATTTCATCCGGGAGAAGCCATCTTTTTCTCAACAATGTCTTTGTCATTTGATCCAATAGTGTTCTGTTAGATAGGAACAGATTTGATAAATACTGATAACTCTTGGATGGAGTATTTGAACGGAAAAATCCATTAAAGGAATGGGACTGAGAGAGAGCCCTGATTTTGTTTTTATTGACCAAGTAGCTGGATAAAGAACAAAGGAACGAGACCTATCTCACTAATCCGGACTCATTCAATTAATGGTGTTGTTGTCAGCCACTCATCTTTTCTAATTCTATGTTTTACTCTTTAATTGGATTGGGAGACCCGACTCCTTAGGATAGTCTGAGGTCATGAGTTGCGCCTAATCCACTAATCTAATAGGTAATTTTTTCCAGTAGGCATCAGTTATTGGTGCAACTGAGCCAATAAGGACCCGCCTTCAGAAAAAAGAGCATCCCCAAAAATGCTACATCCGAAGCAACTATAAGATGATCTGCCAAACAAAACTATCCTTAATAGAAGGGTATCACCCCAAGCTCCTTTAGAGCAAGGCTTTTCCGGCTTTACTGACTTAGCAGAATAATCAGCTAACGTAACTCTTGGTCAAGCTGTTTTCATCTATTTATAACTTCGGTATCATACCCAAGAAAGTTTTTTTTCATTCTCCAACTCCGGATGAGTTTAAGGCCTTTGGCGCCTTTTTCTGAAGACTTTTTATTGTGCCCCTATCTCTAAAGGGCGAGGATACGTGAAACGGTGCTCTGACGAAAGTGCTAATTTCCTGGCCATTGGATTAGCAAGGGTGTGATTTAGATGGATCAAGAGAAGATCAGGTCTGTTGTGGACTGCCGAAGAAGGATAGAGCAGACAGCTGTGGTGAAACCAGATGATCGAAGATATTTTAGTTACGACAAGACAGCTCAGGAGGAGTAGAAAGTTTGCCATAACCTAGGGTGGGGTTTGCTTTCTAGTCAGCCAAAGTTCGCCTTTTTACAAACTTACTAAAGGAAAGGGGAAGAGCGCCAGGACGAACGGCGTCAACAAGATTTTTTATTGAATTAACTGCCATCCAACATTGATTTTGGATTTCAATAATTTTTCAAACAAAAAAATTATGAAATATTTCATTTTATTATGAGAATAAATCCTAATACTTCTGGTCCTAAAATTTCCACGCTTGAAAAAAAATAACTTGGACGTATCGCTCAAATCATTGGTCTGGTGAAGAAAGTAACATTAACCGGAATATACCTTGCTATAGGCACGGAAGAGCCAGCTAACTCGGAGTTGCTACTAGACAGAAGAGCGGATAAATGGCTTTCCTCCTCCTCACCAGAAATGACTGTTATTGGTGTCATAAGGCGACGCGATCCCGGTGTCTGAAATAGTGTAAAAAGAGGTGCTTCGAATCATTACTATTTGACTCACCCTTGTTCTAAAAAAGTCGAGACATTTCGAATTGTTTGCTAAGGATGTAAACATCCTTAGCAAGATGAGCTATCACCCCCCCCCCCCCCCAA
>QLSR01000371.1:554003-581281 GCA_031780015.1 Citrullus colocynthis
CCCCCCCCCCCCCCCCCAAAAAAACCAAACTTTGCCTTACGTAAAGTTTTCAGAGTATGCTTAACCTCTGGATTTGAAATCACTACTTATATACCAGTTATTGGTCGCCCTTTATTGAGATGTACTATTAAACCAAAATTGGGATTATCCGCTAAGAATTATGGTGGAGCAGTTTATGAATCTCTACGTGGTGGACTTGATTTTACCAAAGATGATGAAAACATAAATTCTCAACCATTTATGCGTTGAAGAGACAGTTTCTTATTTTGTGTCGAAGCCATTTATAAATCTCAAGCTAAAACAGGTGAAATCAAGAGTGTTCCAAGTTCCAAGGTGAAATCAAGGACGTATCACCCCATAGAAACTGTCTATCCCAGATTGTCCCTTGGCCCGTAGGTCCTGACACAAGGTTAGAAAGCTTAGCCACCTTACCTAGAAAAGCTAGGTGACGGTCCAAATTATCACATTAACTAAATTGATTAGATGTGACACATCCAAACTAATTAACTAATTGCATCAAGATCGAGAAAACCGCTAAGTTAAATATCCAATTGGAGACGCCAAATATAACATTCAATGTAATTCTTTTCTAGGTTAATTAAACAATGTTCGTTGAGGTGGATTTAACTTCCAAGTTAATTTAACCTATTGCTACTCGGATTAACATGCAAGTTAATGTCACGAATTGCTAATTAAATCATAACAAAAGATTATACATCCTCAAGCAGAAATACAATCAAAGTCATTCCTAAATGGATAAGAACTTGAAAGACAATACGAGAATCTAATATAAAACGATCTAAACCTCACAAGTGTGCAAAATTAGGAAAACTACTCTACGCTTAAGCTAGCTAGAAAACATTACGTTAGCCCATAATCGACATCCCGAGCAATGAGAAAGAGTTTGGATACAAGAACTGATCAAAAAGTAAGAGAAAAGATGAGAGAAATTGATGAAAGTCGACTAGAGTTCAAGATAATCAACCGTAGGTGGCAAAATTACATTAAGTGATCGTTCTCTAAGTTAGGTTATTCGAGTGTCACTGTAATTCCCGCTTATTTACAGCTAAGTATATCGTTGTAATTGCTTGACTTTATATTAGTGAAAATATATTTCCATAAGCACACTGATGTAGGTGGTATTGCATCAAACAAGGTTAACAAATTGTGTGTTCTATTTTGGTTTTTTAGTTTACTACATTTATCATTGATGTTCTTGAAAACGTTGTAACATCATGTATAACAAGTCCTATCGTGTGTCAGATAATCTTTATTTCACGTATTTCACGAGGTATTTATTAGAAAATCTTAGATCTAAAATTTAATATCAAACGCTTAACCTCCCATACACAAATGTCTTCTCTAAAAGATAAAGAAAACTCAAGTTTTAATCTCTTAAAAGAAACTCCAATTTGAAAACTTGTTAAGTATCAAAATGTCACAATAGATACAAGAATTTTTTTTTTTCCCTCTCTTTAACCATGCTTCTAATGATGATTGGGGATTCATTAAGATGAGTTTTCATTAAGAAGAATTTATATAATAATATTTCAAAACTGGTTTATTAGATTCTAAGAGAAGAATCAATCATTAACGAATGGTCTAATTTTGAGTTTATTAGTGATTATGAGTTAGTTACCAATGGAATCGAGTAAAAATAGTTATAAATCATTAACGAATGATCTAAATTAATTCACATTTGAAAATATAAGGTTTAAATTAATACAATTATTAATTTGAAGTCTTAATTTTTTTAAACACAAAGTTTAAGACTATAAATTGATATTTTCAAGCAACACTCTCTCCTCATTTTTTAGTTGTTAATAGACACCAACCTATAGTTTAATAATAAATTGAAAAGGCACCAAATTTGTGTTTGTTGAGCAAAATTTGTGTGTTTCAACCTCCAAGAATAAGATGTATAAACAAACAAAATGCTCCCCTAGTGATTCTACTCTCAAAAAATAGAATACATCACTTGTTTGTGGGAGTTCTTCCATGAAATCTATGTGGTTTGACTCGAGATTATTGAAATTTTCAAATCCTAAATTAAACTCTTTCATGATTTAATTCAAATATTAGATCCAAATTGTATTATTGTTAATTATCATTTTAGGAAAAGAAATTGAAACTTTTAAAACTGAAATTGAAATTGAACTAAATATTTGTAATCTCTATACTAAAACTTTAATTTTAATTCTTTATTTGCTTAATAATTATCGTTGTTTCTTTACTGTTTTTAAGAGAAGAGGATAAAAATTTTAACCTTAAATTTGTCATATTACATCCATTTAAATTTTAAACTTTTAATTTCGTCAAATTAAATCCTAAACGTAAATAAAATTTAGCAACTTTTACCCGAATTCAATTTTCACTATTTCACCTAATAATTTTAACAAAAAAAATAGTTTGAAAATCTTTATAATTCATAAATTTCAAAAAAAATGTTTTACATTAAAATAAGTTTAACTATGACACGAAATTGGAATAAATTTGTCAAGATTTAATTTTATTGATCTAATTGTAACAAAAAAAAAAAAAAGAAAAAAAAACTCTAGTTTTTTTTCTCTAATTTTTATCAATAATATATTATAAGTTTATAATTTATTGAACAGTAAATTTTTTTAACAATATTTGGAAAAACCTTGTTAGACTTAAATTTGAAACACCTTTTAAAGCTTAAAGTTAAATTTGCAACACTTATCAAAATTTGAAGTTTAATTCAATGAAATTGAAAATTTAAGGTAACAATTAATTTAATTTGACAAGTTCAGAGACCAAAATTGATTTTATTTAAATTGCATTTAGATCCTTGAGTTTTCAAAACTCCACAAATTTACTTTTGAGTTTGCATTTGATACCATTATTGTTTGTCGGTTTTTTTTATTTTTTATTTTCTTTAATGAATATAAAAAATTGATGTGAAACCTATTTTTTTGTTTTTTAATTTTTAAAACTTCTTAAAAATAATTACTTTTTCTCTCCTCTTTTTTTCTTCCCTCTTCTTTCTTTCTCCCTCTCCTCTTCCCATCTTCTTCCTCCATTTTGGAAAGATGTTGCACTCAATTACAATCATTTTTCGCCGTTCCCTCCTCACAAGAGAACTAATAGGTCTCTTGTTCAAAATGTTACACTTTTATTTTTGAGTTTGGAGTTCCGCTTGCATTTAGTCCTTGAATTTCAAAATGTTATATTTAATTTTAAATTTTTAATTTAGATTCTTGGTTCATATTGTTTAAACTTTGACCCCTTAAATTTTTACTAATATCCACTTTAGGCATTTGTGTTTAATTATTTTTATTAATAGAAAATACAGTTAATTTAGTTTTTTTTATTAATTTTCTAGTCACTATTAAATTGAATTGAAAAAGTTCACACCATAATTTTTTTTAAACGAAAGATAAAATACGCATTAATTTTTTGTTTTTTTGTTTTTTTTTTTTTTCAAGAAGACACACATTAGCTATGCAAGAGTAAAAGTGTTAAATTTAAAAATATGTTAATCATATTGAGTCTTAACTCAAATCTTAAAGATAAAAATATAATTTTTTCAAATTTAAGAATTAAATAAAAACTAAACTCAAAACTCTCTAAAAGTAACTATTTGAATACCAAATAGAAACTATCTCCAAAATTTACTAGTACAAAGTTTTGTTTTTATTTTCTTTAATAAACCAAAAAGATTTTATAAAAAAAAAATAAATAAATAAAAATTGAGACATTCGAAGAAAGTGGTTTTACTTTGCCACTTTGAATTTCGACTTTTCAATTCCCAATATATAAAATATTTCAAATCTTTAGAAACTCTATGCATTGCATGTGAAACCCCGTGTTCTTCACTTAATTAAATTTCCGTTCGAAATTACCATATTGCCCTTTTTTCTTTTTTTTTTTCGCAAAGTTTTTATTTGTTAATGGTTAAAAATCACTTTCAGTCCTAAACTTTCGTAAAAGTAACAATATAGTCTCTAAACTTTGATTTATAACGATTTAGTCCCTATATTTTCAATTTTATAATTATTTAGTTCCTGAACTCTGCTATGTAATAATTTAGTACTTATACTTTAAAGTTTGTAACGATTTAAGCCCTATCATAGGAATTAGTGTTAAAATTTAATAAGATTTATTGTATAAATAAATCAATAGACTAATGAGAAACTCAATATTGTAATAATCTACATCATAAAATAATAAAAATTGATATCTAATTTTGATAATTTTTTTTACATTAGAGACTAAATTATTATAAATTTGAAAGTATAACGACTAAATTGTTACATCCTAAAGTTCAAGAATTAAATTATTAAAAAATTAAAAATATAAAGACTAAATAGTTTAGGACGAAAATATTACTTTATTAATTCATTAATTTCTTTATTCTTTTGGCAAATGTGAAAAAGCAATCGTTGTCTTGTCGTTGGAGTTTGTGAGGAATTAGAATTTTCCAATTAATTATTTAACTAAATTTCTTTTTTTTTTTTTTTTTGGAGGGCACGACCCGCCGATTATTAGTTAGTTATATGTATATTTCTTAGTGGTGGGGGCCATCCCCTTTTTTCTTTTCTTTCTAAAGAAAACTATAGTTTACTTTTAAAAGATCGTGACATTTATTTATGCTATTTACTTTTGTCATGCATTTCATTTTTGTTTTAATTTAAACAATTATTTTACAAATATGTGCTTGTGATGTTTCTAGTTCAGTAATTTTTATCTTACATCTTTTGATAAAAAATTTTAAAATAAAAATACTCATGTGCCTAATAATTTTTTTCAAAAGTGTTTCTACATACAAATTGTTTCACTTCTTACATGATAAAAGTGATTTTATTAATGTTAATTACTATAAGAACGACTATAAAATATTATGAATTAATAAAAAAAAACTTAGAATTCAACATTTTGAGGGAACTTACGTACTTTTGTGTCAACAAAAATGCTTTTATTGACAATTTTGTGCGTCAACTTTAATATAAACATTTATTAATGTTTTATATGTATTTTTAAACTAATAGTCATTGTTAAGCTTTAAATTAATATTTTATTGATGATTTTATGCCACAAGCGCCAACAAAACAAAAGACTCATGTGTCAACGAAACTCAAATTTGTAGTAGTCATAATTTAAAAAATAATAGTTGTTGGAGTTGTGGAATGACCGTCGTCAGAGGTCACTGGAGTTGATCGTCAGGAGTGATGGTTGGATGTTGTCGGAGTTGGCTTCAAGCAGTGGTTGCCGGAGTTTGACTATCGGAGGTTGTCGCCGGAGTTGGCTGTTGGAGGTGGTCATCAGAGGTATCACCGAAGTTGGCTTTCAGAGGTGGTCACTCGAGTTGGCTGTCGAAAATGGTCGCGGGACTTGGCCGTTGAAGGTGGTTGCTATTGATGAGGCTGAGTGCACTATTGGTGGACATAGTATAAAATGTCGGTGACATACGAAGTTGGCCTCCCAAGCAATGAGTTGAGTTCATATCTCAACTCATCTCCTCACCCCAAACACCTCTTTATATTTTCAATGGTTCAATTTTGGTTTATGTATTTTCAATAAATTTAAGTTTAGTTCATTTCTTACAAAAATTGGTTAAATAATAATAATAGTTTTCAGGTAAGAAAATACAACATGGGAACATGTCTTCAAAATTTATTGTAAAAATACTAATGGATAACAAATGATTTTTTTAAAAAAAGATGAATTATAAACAAACAATATGGACTAAATTTAAGATTTATTAAAAATATAGAAACTAAAATTAAACAAACTTTAAAGTATAGAAACCAAGAGAATATATTTTATCCTATTATTTATTATATACATAGATTAGATGGATGAAATCATTTTGTTCTTGTCTGGTTAACTAAGAATACGTTGTTTGAAACATGTTTTCCATTTGACTTTTGGTGGTTCTAAGTCGAATACAATTGAGATACTTTCGAGAAACATTTTTGTGTTTGTAGTACTTACATTAAAGGGAAAATTTAATCTCTAACATTGAAAATGTGATGGCTCTTTTTTCAGTTTAATAATGTTTGGTAGTGGAATTCAAACCTTTAATCTCTAAGTCAAAGATTGTTGGCGCGGCAAACTCGCATGTGGGCTTTGGATGCTCTTTCGGCACACTCTTCTTGGTTTGGCTTCATCGTTTGAGTTGACTTGTGTAAGATTACTTACATCAGCGTAATGCCAAGCAGAATACATTTTGATGGCTAAGTTAGTACATGGAGTATTTAGTTCAGCTAAGCACAAAAAAGAAGGTGAGAGTTTCTCACTCTAAATTACTTACTTCTCTCCTTTGAGGCTATCAAACAAGGTTATTTATAAGGCCCTTCTTTTGACAATTGCTTGGGTTTAGGTGTAACACTAACGGTGTCAGGGTGATTGCGGCTCTTGAAATTGTAAAGCGCTAGTGTTGAGCTCATCTCGATTATTTTCCTTTTGGTATAATTCTTTGAGCTAACTGGTTGACTTGTAATCTGAAGGTTTGAATTTTTTTCTTTCGAGATGCATGGTCCCCATGCGCCTCCCATTTTCTCTTGGGTTTGGACCCACCTATGGACTTTGGGTCTTGGTTGGAATAACTCTCAACAAATATATTATAAGTTCATAGTTAAACTATGTTTGAATTGGTGTAATTATTGGGTCCCTATACTTCTAAATTTTTCATGATTTAGTTCGTAAAATTTAGTTTGTTACTTTAAAATTTGTCATTGTTTAGTCTCTAATCTTTACTTTGCTAGGTTGCTCAGAATTTTGATGAATTTCAAATGACTAGTTTATAAACGCAAGGGTTGAATGAAAAATTTCGGCCAACCAAATTTTGCCACGTCATCACAAAAGTCCAAACACATTGTGGAAATTGTAAATTGGATTGGACCAAGTAATTAAAGTTACTTAGGTGCAAAACTCAGCCCAATTCAAGTCCACTGTGGGAATATTGGACCAAAGAAGATATTTGGCCAGAGCCGAAGTCCAATATTTGGGCCGAAAAGCAACTGGGCCCAACCCACCTAAAACCATGAAAATTCTCTATAAATAGAGGCACCTCTCCTTCATTTGGGAAGGTTTGAAGCATCGACAACGAAGTGCTAAAGTTTTGAAGATTTCAAAACTTGAATTCTAGAAGGCTAAAGCTCTGATCGATCTCAAGTTTACAACTTCCTGTAGATCTGGAGGCTGAAGCTTTGAAGCTCTGAAGCTCTTAAGTTTTGAAGATCAGAAGACTCTTAAAGCTCTTAAGTCAGAAACTCCAAAGGCTAATCCAAGTTGATCTACAAGCCAGATGCCGATCCAAAGCTCTGAAGTTTTGAAGATTAGAAGACTCCTAAATTTAGCTCTTAAAGTCAGAAACTCCAAAGGTCAATCCAAGTTGATCTACAAGCCAAAGCCAATCCAACTCAGTCAAAGGCCAATCCAGGCTGATCAACCAACCCTGATCCGAGCTAATTAATAAACCAAGGGTTGATCCAAACTAATCAATAAGCCAAGGGCTGATCCAAACTGATCAACAATTTAAAGGTTGATCAGATCCTCAAGCCCAAAGGTCGATCATCCAGAAGATCATAACAAGTCTAGGGATTAAAGTTTACTTTTTGGGAGAAAGAATCAAATGATCAAATATTAGAGATTGTAATCACAACACTGAAATCAATACAAATATAAAGTTCAATTTTTACAAATTAAATTTCTTTGAAAATCTCGTCGAATGGCAAGAAAAAGAATGATTTGAAATCTAAGTGAAACTAAATCATGTTTTTACGTTAAAAAAATTATGACTAAAAAAGTCATATTTTTCAAAATTTCATAGAATTTGAAGATCAATTTTTTAGGCCATTGGTAACCATTTTTTTTTTTTCTTTTCTGTATCCTATTGAAGTAAGGATCCATGGCATATATGTTTGGATTAGATTCCATTTTGAGAGAGTTTGTTTTTAAATATTAAACTTATAAATACTATTTTCTCTTATAGTTTTCTCATAGTAATATATAACTTTTTAAAAATGGTTTAAGAAAAGCAAGCAAAATTTTAAAAATTAAATGGAGTAGTTTTTATTTTACTTTTTTGTTTTTTTTTTTTTTGAATTTTTAACATAGGCTTAGAAAACTAAACAAAAGTTGTTTTAAAAATTAAAAACACTACTATTTATTTTCCAGAACTCATCGAGAAATGTGAAAAGTTTAAGGAAAGAAACATCATCTTCAAAAATAAACCAAAAAAAAAAAAAAATAATAATAACCAAAGAGGGAAGTTATGTTTTTAATTTTATGTTTTTGAGATATATGCTTGTTTCTCCTAATTTTATACTATAATTTCTCACATTTTTTTTAATCAATACTTGAATTTTCAGTTAAAATTTAAAAACAAAAATAACTTTTTAAAGATAACTCTTTCCTAATTTTCAAAATATGCTTCGGTTTTTTAAAAACTTATAAAAAGTAGGTAATAAAACAGCAAAATGAACCAATGAAAGTAAGTGTTTACAAGTTTACCAAATAAGGTCTTAATTTTTTTGTTTTTGTTGTTTTTGAAAACTCTACTTGTTTTCTTACCATTTATTGACAATAGTTTTGTTGGGGGCAAATTTCGAATAAGATAATTGATGTGGACGGGCAACTAAAGAATGACTTATAATCCTAAGGGCAAGTTCACACTCTCACACTAGTGCATATATAAAATGGAGAGCACTCCAAAGATCGAAACCAAGAAAACGAAGTTCACAAAATTCCAATTTCAAAACCTCTAAATTTGCAACTGAACTACAAACATTTCCAACGACTTTTTATTTACTTCAGTTGCGTTTGCTCGAGTCATCCGTCCACATCATTAACCTACTATAATATATATATATATATATATATATATATATATATATATATATATATATTGTTTAGAATCATTTTCTTGTCCTTCTAAATTTAGTCTATAGATTGGTGTAATTAAAGTTGTCGAAGAGTAAATATAGTGTAAGATATTTTATGTTATTAACCTTCACATTGTAACTATTTGGTGGGGTTGATATTAATATGCACATTGTAACTTGTCACTTGTTTAATGAAAGTTTATAATAAAGCATATACCGTAAATGTTTATAAGTATTAATAAAGAGTGGTTGTATATGCTTGTTTTTACTAATATCTCGCTCTCGCTTTATTGATTTTGCTGCCGTTGTCTCACTTTTCTTATAACTAGTTTTTAATACGTGTCTTGTATGTGATATTTTCATTTTATTTTATTAGATTAATAATATTTTCATTTTATTTTAACAAATAGTAGATTGGTTATACTTTACAATAATATAATACGATGTATAAAGTAATGTGTTTGCTTTTTTCAAACAATACAACCTCACAATGCGTATAAACTACTTAGGACAACTTTTTATATAGTGTTAGGAGTGAAGATGGTTAGAAAAACTCTTAGAGTTCTAGAACTCTTGGCATTCTTTAATAAATAATAAATTAATATGAAGACATAAATTTTAGAATTAGATTATTGAAAAATTAAGAAACCTTTTGATATTCAAATTTGTTTAATATTAAGAATTTATTTTATTACGTTGAGTGACAATGAAAAGTAATATGTGAAATGAAAATTTATGGATGAAGGGAAGAGAGAATTTGGAATTGAGAGAGATACAAAAATAGTTGAGAATAGAGATAGGTTGGGAGGAGAAAATAGTGGAGTGGAATAAATGGGATGACGAAACTATCGAATAAGAGAGATATACTAATTAAATGAGGGTGTGATGAACGATAAATTAGGTATTTATAAAACGATCATAGTTAAGAATTAAAAAAAAAAAAAAAAAAAAAAAAAATAAATAAAAAAGGGGGTAAAGAAAAAAAAAAAAAAAATAAAAAAAAAAAAAAAAATAAAAAAATAAAAAAAAAAAAAAAAAAAGAAAAAAAAGAAAAACCTTTAATTTTTTTCTCATTCTTTCATATGTTGTGGCTGAGAGAAGGAAGAGATGAGAGGGTCTACGAGACAAAAGGGAGTTATTTTGAATCTTAATGTGTTTTAAATGCATTTTAATTTTGATAAAAATAGATAGAGAATTGAGGGAGAGAGTGGTGTGTGGATTATATTTTAACGGAGAGAGAAAAGAGGGGGAGAGAGAGAAAGCCATATTTGAAAAAAAAAATCTTCTAATTAATCTAAGGCGGCTAAAACATTAATTCAACGATTAAAATGGATACTAGAATGGTTTAAGTATTATATGAAATTCTAAAATGATAAGGATAATATGGAACAATTAATTGAAACGCAAAGCAATATCATTTTAGAGCCAAAGTTTAGATCATCCATATAATTATTCCATTCTACAATACATTTGCACACACATCATTCACACACTTGGGATACTAATGAAACTTTTACAAAACAAAACAAAAAAAATTGTTTTTGATACAAATTACAACGTATAGATTTATTTCAAAATAATTGCACGTATATTTAAAGGTTTTTTTTTTAAAAAAAAAAATTAAAATAAGCTTGATTTGGTAATATTAATATGTGCTCTACCACGGGAGGTGGGAGATTTAATCACTTGCTGTGTTACAAATAATTAAGAGTTTTTGTAATTTCCCATTATTTTATTTTACTGTTTTTTAAAGATCAGCCTAACTCTGTCGCCCGACCCCTCGGTTGAGTCATCTCCTCTGCTAGTCTCCTCCTCCACCGCAGCCGCTCGCCAGAACGCCGTCAACGCTCCCTTTTCTTTCTTCTCTCCCTCTCCGCTGCAGCCGAAGAACCCGCGCCACTGCCTATTACCTTCAGCCCCAGCTGCTTGACGCCGAACTCCATCTCCCAGTCGCTCGCCGCTTAGGGTTTTATTTGTTTATTTACTTTTATATCAGGGCCAATTTGGTGGAGAACCGGATTGACCTCAATCCGAAGATATAGAAAATCCCTCGTTTCTCTCTATTCAGAGATTCGTTAATTCTGAAGGAAAATTCTATGGGGAAGAACGAATTTCTAACCCCTAAAGCGATCGCGAACAGAATCAAGGCAAAAGGGTTACAGAAGCTCCGATGGTATTGCCAGATGTGTCAAAAGCAGTGCCGGGATGAGAATGGCTTTAAATGTCACTGTATGAGTGAAAGCCATCAGCGCCAGATGCAGATCTTTGGCCAAAATCCTCATCGTATTGTTGAGGGCTACTCTGAAGAATTTGAGAGTTCTTTCATGGAGCATCTTAAGCGTAGCCATCGGTTCAGTCGCGTGGCAGCTACAGTTGTCTATAATGAATACATTAACGACAGACATCATATTCATATGAATTCAACGCAGTGGGCTACTCTTACTGAGTTTGTAAAGCACTTGGGTCGAACTGGGCAATGTAAGGTAGAGGAGACTCCCAAGGGTTGGTTCATTACTTACATAGATAGAGATTCGGAGACACTTTTTAAAGAGAGAATGAAAAATAAGAGGATGCGGGCAGATTTAGCTGAGGAAGAGAAGCAAGAGAGAGAGATAAAGAGGCAAATTGAGAGGGCTGAGCAATTAGCACCTTTGGCTTCTCTATCTGCTGAGCCTTTGGAGATTGAACAAACGAGAGAGTTGAAATTGGATACTGGGGTTAAGCTAGGATTTGCTTTGGGAACATCATCAAAATTGAAGGAGAAATGTGAGAGTTCCAGGGTGGTTTTTGATGAGGATGAGACGCATGAGACTGCCAAGGGGAAACCTGTAGAGAATTCCAAAAACAAGACGGGTGGTGGTGGTCTGTCAGCTTTGGAGGCATTGATGAGAGAAGAAGAGATGAAGAAGGAGAAGCTTAATAGGAAGGATTACTGGCTTTGCGAGGGAATAATTGTAAAGATCATGAGCAAGGATTTGGCTGAGAAGGGATACTATAAACAGAAGGGAGTTGTGCGAAAAGTGATTGATAAATATGTTGGAGAGATCGAAATGCTCGATGGCAAGCATGTGTTGAGAGTTGATCAAGAAGAATTAGAAACAGTGATACCACAAATTGGTGGCTTAGTAAGGATTGTAAATGGGGCGTATTGTGGATCAAATGCTAGGTTGTTGGGCGTTGATACTGATAAGTTTTGTGCTAAAGTGCAAATAGAGAAGGGTGTGTATGATGGCAGGGTACTTAAGGCTGTTGAATATGAAGATATTTGTAAACTTGCATCATAACTTTCAGATATAAGAGAAAACTCCCTATTTGTAGTTTTGTTCTCAATATTTTTTTGTTCTAGTATGAGATTTGATGTCTTCCAATACTTCTGCATGGCACGTCTTTTACATGATACTCCTTTTTCTTCAAAGGAAAATGCAGACGTGCAGAGGGTTGTCTGATGTGGGGGGACCCTCCCTCTCCCATCCCAAAATAAAATTGTGAACACACATTCTACATCTTTCATGTATCCATGGATTTAGTCGATCTAGTTTCTTGGTCTTCGACATTTATGAAGATGTTGAGTTTGACTGTTTGAGCATGTGCAGGTGACATTTACTTAAGTAGGATCTGTTCTATAAGTTCAACTTTTCAAGTATAAGCCCGTAGACTATTGAAATGTGTTCTCTGTTTAATGTCTTTTTGCTTTTGCACGATTAATGGTTGATAATATGAAGTAGGATCTCAAATAGCACTAACTTGCTACATCTCATACTTCTAACAGCACAGAAGACAAAACTCCACCCTGGTACGTGACACAGGTTTGCAAGTATCGCTTTCTTCTATCTGGAGAAGTATTTATCCCCCTTGCTCCATTTTGCTGCATTAGTTCTCTATCTAGTAGATAGGAATCTAGACAGTGGAAAATGGCATGGAATTTGATTTCCTCCCATTGAGCCAGAAGTCCTCTGGGAAAGAGTTACTGACTAAACTGTCAAATAAAGATAGTGGCAGTGTAGATGCAGCAATCCATGCAAATAAGAAATTGAAAACATTAGAGAGAACCAATTCTATACTGGGAGAAAAGATGCTTGGTGTTTGACTTTCCTCCCTTCGTCTTTTGTAATTTCATATCACCTGTGAAATTTTTGCACAATAGATCAATTAGGAGATAAATAACACATAGGGCCTCTTTTGAACCATTTCCCTGCATTAATGCCAAACGAGTGTTCATCTTCCAGATAGCCTTGTAGAAAGTTGAAGTCGTAATCAAGTGAATGATCCTTAAATAATGGAAATAAAGAGGGGAATAATGATCTTATAGTTTAGGCACCCAAATTATCCTCTCACCACTCGATTGAAAGAATCTTCTTAGTTTCCTATGTGGAAGTTTCAATTTCAGCAAATAGCTCCTTTCTGAGTTTCCGTACATTATTTTTAAGGAGGAAGTTGTAGTGGCTGAAAGCAGAGAATTTGGGATTTTTTAATCTCAATAATGAAAGGTTTTAGAGGTGGCAGATTTATTTTGATGAGTGGTTCCTTCAAATGGTGAAAAATTTTCCTCCATGCTATGGGAATGGACGCTCTTTACATAATCCATTCGGATAATGTTGCTGCTGTTTGATTCTTATTTCAATCCTGTGATTTATTAATTAGAAGGGTTAGCATTAAATTCTCATGTAGCCATTCATTCAACAACTTTTCACATCACTACTGAGCAATAAACTTATCTTGATATTTGTTCATGATTGTGGGATCAGGACAATTACGACCAAATTCCAACTTCACTCCTTGAAATTGAATGTTTTCTTATTAAACCAATCAGATTATATCGACCAAATTACAGACATGAGATGAAATTCAGCAAATCTCTTATAGAAATGAATGGTTGGAAAGAAGCAAAGAATCATCAAGAAGAAATCAGAATTTTGCACAGTGCGAAGGCAGACCAGTCTCATGATTCACTGCTACAATCTCAAAAACATCGCATTTCAGCACATCTTGCCCTAGCTTGGCTCCGGCTGACTTGAGGCCCTTCAATGATACCGGTTGATTGAAGAGATTCAGCGATGGCAGTCTCGAAGCTGCTGGCAATTTCCCATTCGGTAAGAAATTTACGAAGTTTTCTTTCAATAATGGAACCTCGAAATCTTCCTTCTTGTGCTTCACAACATTGTCCTTGGCACTTATGTGAGCTCCTGGTTCCATGTGGTTTGTTGAAAAACTGGCTTGATTTGGGAAATTAGGGTAGAGACTTACGTAGCCTCTTAAGTACATCATGTCGATTAGGAACTTCTTCCATGATGCTTGCCAACCGTTTGTTCTAGATTTGGGGATCTGAACTGGGTTCTCTTTCGCATTTTCTGTGAACCTTGAGTTCATGTAAACATAAAACTCCCTCCAATGTTTGGGAAAGAAAACTGCTCCCCAACTGCAGGGGAGCTGATGGAGGTAAGGTGTGTTTGGATGAATCCGCTTGAAGAACTCTGTTGCATTCCATTTAGGTCTTTCTTTCACCACTTCGACCAGCCGAGGTGTGTAGAGGGAGATTGATGATAGCTCAGGTAAAGATATTTGTGGATCATAGTGGTATGCCAGGAGGGCGTATTTGATCCATAAGTAGTAGTATGGAGAGACTTCAATATCGTCTTCAAGTAGGAGTCCATAATCATCGTCCGAAGCAGGATACCAACTCTCGCTTACTGCACGGATTAGCCCTCCTTGGATGATTCTCCTTCTGAGGCTTTTGGGGCCATGGGGCCACTCAAAGGAGCTCACTAATTTTATAGTTTCCTCGTCTACTTTACTGTCCATGTTGAAGCTGATCGGTATCTCATCCCCTAGGTAATATGCATCTTTGAGTGACTTGAGAAGCCTTGTTAACGAGCCAGCACGGTTTTGTGTGATAATGTTGATTGAAATCCGCATCTTGTTCCAATCTGAAAGGGGGAAGAAAGAAAGATGATGGTTCTGCTATTGCATGGCAAAGTTTCCACCATCAGGAGAAACAGAGGAAGAGGAAAAATAGGAAGTATCTTAGCATTCTTACTTGGAAGTGCTGTTGATCGAAGATCAGCCATCCAAAGAACTTTTGAAATGGAAGGCCTTGGTAAAAGAATCAGTGTCGTACCATTCAAGTTAGCTTCTGATGCCATTTTCAAAGCCTTCTTCACATTAGGATCAACGTTAGCCACGGTGATGACGACACTAGGATTGTGTATTTTGATCAATCCCTTCATACTAGCATACACTGCTTGCAGCACAGGGACCTCAGAATTTGATATTCCAGAGAGAGCCCCAATAGCCAAGTCAAATATCTTGAACCTCCGTTCTTTACAAACCAACTTTGGCCATTTAAGAGCAGCTGCAGCATCCTCACACGGGCAAAAACTGCCACCCGACACTACAATAAAAGCCTTCTTGCCAACAGTGGACCTGAACTTTTCAAGAAGTGGTGCTAGTGCTTTGACTTCATCAACAGAATGAGCATAGAATAGAGCATCTATCTTTTGAGGATGCATAGCTGCCCATTGTGTGATATAACCAGTAGACAGAGCTTTCCACCATTGATCATCACGAACTTGAACAATGTCCTTAAATATAACAGTTGTCTCGGACACGTAAGCCAGCCTGTGTTCACTGTCACCCCAGGTTTCTTTGTCTTTTGGGTCTACAGGAAGAACAAATGAACCAGCATTTCTATACTTTTGAAGCTGATAGCTGCATAATTTGGGATTGAAACAATTAGCTAATCAGAACTTGCTGGGCAGATTAATCAAATCTGATAATGCTTCATTCAAAGGAAGTTTTATTACTCAGTTAGGAAAATCTCTCTCTCTCTCCTAATTTTTATTGTAGTGTTGTTTTCGTTTGTTGCAAATATTGCACCCAAGAAAGAAATGAATTACTAGTTTTTTGAAACCTTTCGTTGGTTATCTTTATCTTTGAGTCCTGACAAGCTTTCCACATGAACTCCATGATTGAAATATTCTACAAGGGTGCAGGCTAGTTTTAGAAGGAAAAGGCACTGAGATTCTGAGTTTTCCATCTCAAATGTTTCTAATATAATCAGAATAGTGACGTAATACAAACAAATTAGATATAGAAATATGAGTAGTGGAAACGGCATACAGGGGCGAATTTTAAAGTGGATAAGTAAGAAAAGTTGAAAGCTAAAGTTGGGCGATCAGATTCCTTTATAGAAAGTTCATTGAAATAGTGCATGATTTCTTTATTACTCTCCTCCACTATTTTAATTTTTTAGTGCTTTCATTCATCACATTATTTTATGACTCAGTTCATTTTCAGTATTGCAGGGAATGAAGAAAGCAGTAATGTAAATGGAGTAAAGTTACCTTAGATGAAGATCTTCTCCAGTTGCAAAAGTGAAGGGGGTTTCAATGAAAAGTGTCTTCACAAGCTCTGCAGATAAGAACCAAGAGCTGGAGAGAAAGTCGACCTGCACAATTTTATTGACGGTGATGTCGTAAGCAGGATCAGGCAAGTAAAGCCCTGCCTCCTTGGAGCGGAACTTACGATAACTCGGGAATGTGAAATCCTTCTGTCGAAATGGTAAAATTCTTCCTATGCTGCCTAAAACTGCATTCTTGTACTTGTCAGTCCCTGCTACATGAGACAAAATCTGTAGCATTTTACGGCCTGGAATCATGTCATCGTCAAGAATATATACTAAATCAGCTTCGGTTTGTAAGGCCATTTGGAACCTTCCATAGTACTTGAAGTCATAGCTTGAGCTAATGAAGCTAATTCTTGAGTTGTTATAGCTATCTACAATTCTTTTCAAAGAGAGCTCATTTGGACTCCCAAATGCAAGCACCCAAACATGGTGAAAGGGAAGGGTTTGATGAAGCAAAGAATTAAGCTGTGCACACAGAGTTTTTCTCTTGAAATGGTTCAAGATCACAGTAACTTTTGGCTTGTTTGGCCCCCTCAAATCCCACTTGGATTTCATTGCCATTAGTTGAGAAAGAGTCTCAGTTCCAAAGCTTTTGCTTTGAAAATCTAGAATCTCATTGTAAAGCTCTGTTTTCAACTGTATCATCTGCCCATCATTGGACTTCTTTTGCTCAAAATCAATCTTCTCATTCTCACAAGCTTCCTCAGGAGTGATCGGTTTGAGTTCTGTTTGCATCATCATAGAAGTCGGTTCTTGGTATCGACCCACAACGTGGGGCGGTATTACGAACTGTCTCCATTGTTGAGCAATTCTTGTAGCCCAAGAGAAATCTGGTTTGGTTCTCAAGTCTACTGCAGGACTGACATAATACAGAAGAAATGTTGCATATAGTGCAAAGGCAAACTGGAGACATGTGAGACCAGCAACAATCCTTGTTGAAGAATTTCTTTGAGGTCTTAACTTTCCCTTTCCTCCAACAACATAATCATTGATCACCCCTTCTAAATAATCTCTGTTTCCCGTCGTAGGATTCCGAAACATACCCATCTTCTCCATGACACAACTTAAAAACAACCGCAACCTGCACACCGACACAACCACATATCAGACATGTCTTTTTCAAAAATGATACTCAGACCTAGCTAAAAGTACTTTTCTCACCTTAAAACTCTTCGATATTGAGCTTGACGAAACCGGGGCGAAAACTATATCTTCCACCTGAGAAACCTGTGAACAGATATTGGAATGAGAAAGGGTTTTGTGAAGGAAGTTGAGATATGAATAAGAAGAGGGAGGAATTAGGAGGCTTAAAAAAGGAAGAAGGTTTTGGGTTAGTGTATGAAAGAGAGAAGAAAGGTGTAAGATATGATAAAAGAGAGTTTGTACATGAAGAAATACACTCAATGTCACATGGGGTTGACACTTATAATATTAGAGTTTTGATAACAAACATAGTCAAGAAACGCATTATCCTCACTGCCTTTTTGTCTTGCAATGTTAAAAGCCTTCAAGATACAACTTACAAAGCCCCGGATTTGAAGCCTTAGAAAATGGCCATCTCCCCTACGTTTTTATCACTTCTCTACTTTCTCTCTCCATCTAGAATCCACTCCTCTCTCTCTCTAGAAAGTAAATTATAAAATATCCTTTTTATGAGCAATAACATTACCCGGCAAAGGATTGATGCTCAAATTGAAATTTGCAATAACTACAAATGAAATGCTTTTGTATAAAATATCTATATTAAAATTATAAAATAACTTCTATTTAGACTCGTAGAGTTTTGTATAAAATATCTATATTAAAATAGAAGTGAGTCAATTTCTATCGTTATTATGATATTTCAATTCGATTGGATAATATAAATAGATTCGGTATGGTAAAACTTCATTTAAAACCAACGTATGACTTGAAGGACATGATCCACTGTGGATTTTTACACCCATACTATTTTATATTATATAGGAATAAAGATGCTCGTGACTAGACATTATTTGTTTTGTTCTACTAGAGCTCTTATTTTTTGAGGGGTTTGATCCAAATAGTACATAATGGAGCTTGCGGTGTGTGTATATACACATACATAGACACACCGTAAAAGGGGTCATGTACTTTTATGCTAGCTGAAATGTGTTTAGTAATGGAGCTTGCGGTGTGTGTATATACACATACATAGACACACCGTAAAAGGGGTCATGTACTTTTATGCTAGCTGAAATGTGTTTAGTTTGGCAAGGTATTTGAAATTTTACAATCTTTTAGAAGAGGTAAAGGTATATTAAGTTAGTTTTAAAAAGCTTGTAAACGTATCTTAAATTCTTAACTATAGAATTATACATAAGTTAGCTCTAGAAAATAAGATTATTATGGACTCATAAATGCAATTATAGAGAATTTTATATCTATAATGAACTCTCTAGAAACTAAATTTGATTGTGGAAAACATTTTATTGTACGAATGTGAATTTTTTTACTAATTCTAATCACATTTTGTTGAGATTTGGTTAAACTTCAATTTTTTTTTTTTTCTAATAAATTAGGGAAACTTAAAATTTAGTAATTATGGTTTAATTTAAAAGTTATGATTTATTCTCTATGATAGTTTAGCAAACCATAAATAGGGACTATTCATAAAAATTTTATGTTCAAACTTTAGAGATGAATTCTAACTATTTAAACAATAAACACACTTTCTCTAAACTATACAACTAAATTTGTAATTTAAACTTATATTTCAAGTATTCTTGTACGAGAGATATTAACCCTCTATTTTAGATGTTTAAGCCTATTAACTTAGTATCTAAAATACTAAAAAGAACAAAGAACAGCAAAGAAAAAACACCTCACCACATCATATAGTTTCCTCTCCTAAAAAAATGATTCGAAAATTTTCTCCGAACTACACTACCAAGTTTGTAATTTAAACTTATATTTCAAGTATTCTTGTACAAGTAACACTCTATTTTTAGATGTTTAAGCCTACTAACTTAGTATTTAAAAATACTAAAAAAAAAAACCCACCACATCATATATTCTCCTCTCTCCTAAGAAAATGATTTGATGGACCTACAGAGTAAATGAAATAAACTAAAATTATGAAACCAAGAAGCTAAGTTCATAACCCAAATCTCTAAAATAACCAACACCCTAAAAAAAGAAGCTTTTTTAATTCAAAAATGAGGAAAAATAAAGGTTTTAAAAAAAAAGGTCAAAACGCCATATTTGGAGGCAGATCTGACTGCGAAAGCAACCAAAGGAAGCAGGAGATGGCCAAAAAGACGACGACAACAAAAAAAAAAAATAAATAAAATAAAATAAAAAAATAATACTTACAAAAAACTTGAAGTTAAAGCAAAAGAATAATGGAAAGAGATGCCAAATAATCAGCTAACGATATCTTCTTCAGCAAACAATCCAAAGCCAAAAAAAAAAATAAAGTCTCGAAAAATAAAACCCCACAACTTGAAATTAAACCATAGGCATCAAAATAAAGCCTTAAAATACCATCAAAGAAGGAAAAAAAAATGTTTGACTTTTTATAGAGATAGAAACGTAGAGAAATGAAGTAGCAAGTTCTGAAAAATGGGTTTGAGCCAAACTTTAATTTTGGCCAATTTGAATGGAAAGGAAAAATAAAAAAAGTGTTCATGTTGGTTTTTGGTTGGGTTGTTTGTGAGTGGAGGATGATGAAAAGAGATGATTACTATTATTTTTTTTAATTTTTATAATTTGAATAAAGAAATCAAGAATTAGGATTATTTTGATTAGAAGATGAGTCAAAATGCATTATCATTGTTAGCATTTAACATATGAAATTTTTAGAGCTGAGCTGCAAGTTGAAGTTTTTGAAACTATCATTTAGTATGTTTTCACTTTTTGGGGGCATGCAAATATAAAGTTTTACGAAGTTTGCTTAAAAAAACATTAAATATAGTTTAATTATGTGTTGTAAATGCGTTAACGAGTAAGAAGTTTACTTGAATAGTTTATGTATTGTTTTGATAATGTTTTTGTTTTTTACTTTTATTTTTTATTATTATAGAAAACATATGTGTTTGAGTACTTGTTTCATATATTTGGCTAATTTTTAATTAAATAAAGTTAGAAATTTATTAAAATTTTACAAAAAAAAAAAAAAAAAAATTATAGAAGAAATGGTAACAGTACCTAGGTGACTGGCTCTTAGCAATTTTATATGTTATGTTCATAATTTTTAGATGGTAAAAAATGTCTTATTTATTAAATTATGGCTACACTCACCAATCCGTAATGAAGATTTGTGTAACTGGAATGAGATTTCAATAATAGATGAATTGTAATAGGCTTGAATTGCAAACGTAGTTTGATTGTTTTTTATTGCGTTTATTTAGAATTATAAATCTATCACATTTTTTACTGTTACCATTATCATTGTCGTTATTGTTTGACCCTACCGATAATGATAAAGGTAAATATAACAATAAATGTAGTTGATCCATAATTTTCTTCGTAACAATATCGGTAATGATAAAGAGAGTGGGTTCCATGTAATTTTCAACCACAATCAAATTGAACACTTCATTCTTTCAGTTAGATTTTAGAATTTTGATAAGAGGTGGTCTCACATCTCATTATAATTACGAAATGTAAGTAAACAAAAAGTAATCAACTAGGTCAACTTTTTACATTATGATTGATGGGTTACCTTTTATTTGGTACAAACGTGGCCTATATTGAAATTAAGATTAAGGGTGCAAATGTAATATTCAAATACATTTCATCGGCTAAATTGTAAAAATTTAATATTTCAATATTTAAACCGACATTGTTCCCTTTTGTGATTTTTTTCCCTCTAACCATCATGGTACGTGTGCATATATTTTTAAATCGATACCAAAGATCCAATTTGTTGTAGTTAATAAATGAGGATTCATGCAATCTTTTATAATATATATATATATATATATATATAAAGTTGAAAATCTATCCACCATTTGACCTCTAATAATATCTTTTTATTCTATAATGGGTTGATACCATAATCAGTTGAGACTCATTTAGAAAAAGGTAATGTAAAAAATAATAAAAGAAAAGAAAAAGAAAAAGCATTTGTTACTTTGAAACGAAACAACACAAATCACAATCAAAGGGTTTCTTTTTGACATGAAATTAGGATATTTTCCCAGTGGGTATATTAGCATTTATTAGATATTAGAAAACCTAAAGTTCTTCTTCAACTTTCCTACCAAAAAGAAAGTAATTTTGATAACCTTTCCTTTTCCATCAATCTTCCTTATTTTTCGACCATAGATTTGATTGAACATAATGCTTGTAAATTCAACAAGTTGTTGTTCATTGTAACTATAACGGTTTCATATAAGTACTTCTATTTTTCAGTTATAATCTATATCTTTCTGATAAATTTTAAATGTAATAATTTTACGAGACTAACTTGCTTAACCCTAACAACAAGCAGTGTCAAAAAAAAAAAACTCGTAAGATGTTAAATCTTAAGTAAGTAGTTACCATGAATTGAACCGCTCTTAGCTTTTTATCAAACTCAATGTTCTTTATTTTCTGTTAGACCAATTCATCTTAAATTTATTCACTAATTTTTTTTTCAAAATTGGTTACATAATAATAATAATAATTTTAGGGGATATTTTCAAATATAGAATAAACAATAAAATTTTTAAATATTTAAAAGTTTAAAAGGACAATAGTATTTCAACAAATATTTCATGTTCTGTTTACGTGCGTAATGAAATGGAAATGATAGTTTAATGTAAATGAAACATCTTCACCACCAAACCTTAGTCTTCATCCGAGGTTGTAATTTATTAAATCGTTTTTGTTTCATTTAATTTTTTTAACTTTACATTTAAAAAACCTAACTAAGGCCTTAAAAAAAAAACGCTAGAAGTGATGACGTAAAAAATCTTAACTATTTAATTGTTTGTAAGGTTGATTATAAAATAAATGTATTAAAATCACTTTTTAAAATACATGTTTATTTTCACAATATTTAGGTAGATTTCTGTATGATAAGTAGTTACTTCTTAGTAATCTCAAATTTAATCCTTCATAAATTAAAATTGGATGTTAGTATATCTTTCCTCCAACCAAATTCTATATTCTAAATATTAAAACTGATTTATGACAACATGTTTAAAAAAAATAATATCATATTAAAAAAGAAAAAGATTTTGCACACATTTTTCTTATATTTAACACATGTAACCAAAATATAAATTTGTTATTTGAAAACAACATATGTTATACAATTTTAAATAATTATTTAAAATATAAACTATCAAAAAACTCATAAAATTATGCACATTCTTATAGTGGATCTAGTAGCATTATTTTAATCCCAACAATATTTAACACTATGAACCAAACACAAATTTACTTATTTTCTATCTTTTTTTTTCTTTAAAATAAATTTTTATTTTATATGGCACATTAATTTTTAAGTCAGCTTGTGATATATATATATATATGTAAATTAGACCGTAGATTTTGAGTCTAGTTTCTATTTAGTCTTTATCTTAAAACATCGTGGGTTCCCAATTTTAAAAGAATTTTCGCCAAGATGACGGATCCTACCGTAGGTGCCTCTACATGAACTTCGGGTAACCAAATATGAATTGGTACCATAGGCACCTTGACGGTGAAAGAGGCGAAAGAAGCAATCCATAGAAAGATTTGGCGCCGCTCACTAAATTCTGTGGTTAATGATATTTGTAAATCGATTTAAAAATATTACACATTTAGTCCTTAAGTTTTGATTTTTGTTTCAATTTAATTCATAAGTTTTAAAACATTACAATTTTACCCTTGAGATTTGAGTTTTGTTTCAATTGGTCCATAAATTTCAAGATTTTACATTTTTAACCACAATTTTTCGTTAAAGATCACTTTCAATCATTAATGTCAATGTCTATAAATTGATTTAAAATAATTATGAAGTGAAATTTTTAAATTTTATTTTAAAAATGATGAAAAATAGTGAGATGTAATTAACTATAATCAAGTTAATTAATTCAAATTTATTAACATACATTAGATGAAAAATTCGTATGAAAAATTCGTATTTAGTGAAAAATCAAGGTTTAAAATATAAATCTTGAAATCTAGGGACCAAATTGAAACAAAAGTTGGATAAAATTGTAACATTTTGAAACTTAAGTAATAAATTGAAAACCAACTCAAAACTTAAATAACTAAATGTGTAACATTTTTAAACTTAGATACCAAATAAAAATTATACCTAAAAATGTGTTCGTGTGGTGGTTGTGATAATTAAAGCGTAGATAACTAATAATAAGAAAGAAAGAAAGAAAGAATTATAAATATAAAAATTAAATAAATGCTCACTAATCGAAATAGTATAAAATCCACGAAAATAAAGTACATTAAATTATTAGCTGATTGGAAGCACATTCGAAGTATCTCTCAGATTGAAGAATACTTTTTGTGTCCTTTTTTTAAATTTAAATTTTTTATTTAAAAAGCACTTTAACGCGTACAAATATGCGTGATTTGATCATTTAATCTATGAATAATTAAAACCAATTAAAGTTATGCTTATATAATAATTTAAGTAAGCACTTCATGGGTATTTTTCTTATGAAATAATAAACAAAATTGCTGTTAATTTATAATTATTTTAAAAATTTATTTTATCGTAAGTAATTATGATAATCTAATATTTATTTCATTTCATTCAAGAACTAGTTTATAATATAACTTTCATTTTTTATTTTATAGAATTCCAATTGATTTTAAAATTTCCATAATACTCTAACAAGAACTCAAGTTCGTTTTTCTCTAATACTAAAATATTGTATAAAACATTTGACAATAATGGACAAAACAGTTTTTTTTTTTTTTTTTTTTAATTTGTTTTTCACAAAAATTGAAAGATTAAGCAAAATATTCAAGCCTGGTTTGATTTTTAGTTTTAGATTTCTGATGACGAAGTTTATGAACGTTTGTCAAGTTTTGAGAATTAAATATGTAGTTTAAAATTTAACTAAGAATTTAAATATTTACTTAAGAAAGATAATTAAAAAAATTACGAGAGAAGACAAATAAAATCTTCAAAAATAAAAAATATATATGTATCAAATGAGACTTAAGGTGCTCTTTAATAACCATTTAAGGTGCTCTTTAATAACCATTTAAAATTAAAATTCATGAAGCATTATTTATATTTTTTAATTTAAAATTAATTTACAAAACACCATAAATAGTTTTCTCTAACTTAAAATTAAAATTTACTAAGTACTATTAATTTTTAATTTAAAATTAATTTACAAATACTATAACTAATTTTTTTTTTTCAATTGCTCTTTAAGGATAATTATAACAAGTCATAAATGTTAAAAGAAAATTCCTATTTTTCTCGCCAAAAGTGCTTTTTTTTTTCTTTTGATTTACAATTTCATGATTCTAAAGAATAGTCACACTTATATGACTATTAAATCTTGTCATGAATTAGTGACATAAAAGAATTATGATCATAGTTGAAAAATTCGAAAGTTTTCATTTTTTTTTACCAAAATTGGGTCGTTTTTATTTTCGCACATTTAATGACTGCTATTTACAGTCATAAATTCGTGACACAAAAAAACTGTCATAAATTTTAAAAAATTCGAAAAACTCTGTTTTTTTTGGGGAAAAAAAATGGCGTGTTTTGGCTTTAATGACTGTTTTTTCTCTCTCCTATCCAAATTTGCTAATATTTACACATCATGAGATGTCCATTTTACTGATTCATTTATTTATTTTGTTATCTACTTTTTATAGATGTTTTCACAATTCAAATAAAAAATTAAAAATAAAAAAAAAGCACTTTTGATAACAATTTGATTTTTAGTTTTGAAAATTAAACTTGTTAATACTACTTCTACTAATGGTTATTTTTTCTTTGTTATTTACATTTTAGAGATGGTTTCAAAATCTAACCCTAAAAGAAATGTAAATTTCTAAAAATTTGCTATTATTTTTAAATTTTCGCTAAAGAATTTGGAAGTTTTCTTAGAAAAATGAAAAATATTATAAAAAATCGTGAAATTATATCCTTATAATTTTAAAAAAATAAAGAATAAAAAACCAAATAATAATGTTTGAAATTGACTTAAAAGTTCAATTACTGTCAAAATAAGTATGAAGTTTGAGGTTTAACCCAAAAGCAACTACCTAATAAAATTTAAAGAAAAAATTGAAAACTTGTATCCATAATGGAAATCCTTTTGAAAAGCTAATTAATTGATAATTCCAATTGAAAAGCTTCTAACAACTTTTAAAATTTAATATAACAAAAGCATCAAGTGGGTTGACTTAATTAAGAGAAACCAACTTTTCAGCTGCCTTTGACCACTAGAATTTATATATAGAAAAAAACAGCAAAGTTAGGCCTGTTAATGTAGAAAATTCAAAGAAAACAAAATATTAACAACAATAATAATAATTAATAACAACAATAATTTATTGTGTTTGTTTGATTATTGAAAACAATGGTTTCCCATTTGCATACCAGACAATATTAGATAAAGTTTATGTTAAAGGGAAACTTTTATTCAAATCAGTTTGGTTGCCTACCATATTCAAAAATTTTGTACACTTTACTAATAATATACATTATACATCGTAGAAATATTGGTATATTTGAATAGGCTAAATTATACAAAATATTCTTAAATTTTGTAATTTGTGTCAAAACTACTCAAACTTTAAAGAGTTTAAAAATATCCTTAAATTTCCAATATGAATTTAAAAATACCTTTACCATTAATTTTGGATAGAAACTGTTAGTGGTTTGTATCTAAAATATCCCTAAACTTTCAAAAGATTAAAAAAATACCCTTAAACTTAAAAAATTAAAAAATATCCTTACTTATATGAATATAAACTATAAATACCGTCTTACTTCTTTATTTTTTCCCACTTTTTCTCTCCTTTTTATCTCCTCTCTTCTTCAATACCATGTTACTACGATTTTTTGTTAACGGTTTGACATTTGTTTATCTAATAATAATAAATAATTAAATAGATAAATAAATGGTGAAATTATAAACAATGCCCTTGAACTATGTGTTTTGTGTCAAAAGTTTAAAAAATACCCTTAAACTTTCAAAAAGAGTTAAAAAATACCCCTACCGTTAATTTTAGATGGAAACTGTTAAAATTTTGTTTAAAAAATACCCATGAACTTTTCAAAAGTTTCAAAAATTTCCTTAACTCAAAAAAGTTTAAAAAGAACATTCACCGTAAGTATATGAATAGAAACAATTAATACCTCATTGCAAAAATAACTTTAAAATTAAAAAGAAAAAGTTCAAAATTGGTCCTAACATTAATATGACGATCAATTTGTTTGAAATTTTCATAAGTTTGAAAAGAATGAAGTTTAAAATAAATGATATAAATATACTATTTTTTTTTTTTTCATTTTCCACTTCATTTTCCAATTCTCAACTTACACCAATTTTATTTCCAACCAAAATTGTAAGTTAAGAATTAGAAAATTAAAAGAAAAATGAAAGTATCTATATATATATATATAAAATGAGGATATCTATATAATTTATTTTAAAATCCATTCTTTTCGAACTTAAGAAAACTTCAAACAAGTTGATCACTATATTAACATTAAAAGCAATTATAATTTTTTAATTTTTAAGTTATTTTTGTAATGAGGTATTAATGATTTCTATTAATATACTTGTATTTTTGAACTTTTTTGAGTTAAGAGTTTTTTTGAAACTTTTGAAAAGTTTAGGGGTATTTTTGTAACAAAACTTTAATGATTTCCATCCAAACCCAATGACAAGAGTATTTTTTAACTCTTTTTTAAAGTTTAAGGATATTTTTGAAATTTTTGAAAGTTCAAGGGTATTTTTGACACAAAGTGTATAGTTCACGGATATTTTTTATAATTTAGCTTAAATAAAAAAATTAGAAAAAATGCATGGTTCAAGGGCGTAGTTCAGGGACACAAAGTGCATAGGCTTTTTTTTTTTTTTTTTTTTTTATTT
>QLSR01000371.1:581387-615091 GCA_031780015.1 Citrullus colocynthis
TTTTTTTTTTTTTTTTTTTTTTTTTTTTTTTTTTTTTTTTTTTTTTTTTTTAATTATTGTTTTATTTTTATTTATTTATTTAAATTTAGCGTAAATAAAATTGCACACTTCAATCAAGATATATGGCTTAAAATAAAGAAGAAAGAGACAAATGGACCCACCAAGAAATTTTAGGACTTAAATATTTTAACAAAGTTGTTCATTAATAGTCGAATGTATGTTAATCGCTAAATACATATTTTTTTTATTTGAACTTTTCGTTTTAGTATGTTTTAAAGGGAGATTTTGATTATAAAATTTTGTAAGATTTTGTGGGATTTGTTTTAGCTTAAAAATTTTAATTTTAATTTTGAATGAAATTGGTAGGAGAAAAAGGAGAGTATCTATATGGGAAAAAAAAGGAGAATATCGATATAATTTGTTTTAAATTGGTTCTTTGCAAACTCAATAAAAGTTCAAACAAATTAATCACGATACTAACGGTAGGATCATTTTAAAAAAAAAATTACAAAAAAAAGTTAGAGTGATTTTTGCAACGAGGTATTAATGGTTTTTGTTCATACACTAACGGTGAAGATTTTTTTTAAAATTTTTTTTTTTAAGAGTTTAAGGGTAATTTTGAAACTTTTGAAAGTTTAGGGGTATTTTGTAAGCCCCTACCTGGCATTGGGAATAGCAAGTTAAGAAGAGACTATGAGACGGACTTGAATAGAGAAAGTTGGCAGGAAAAGTGGCTAAGTATTGGCCACGCGTTGGTGGAACTATGCGTTGAGGTGTGTCTGAGACTTGACAAGAAGACCATTGGTAGTTTCACGTAGAAGAAAGGAGCTCGGCATGAATGCGGATGCAAAGGCTACTATGCGTCGAAGGCCACTAGGCGTTGAAGGTCACTACGCGTTGAACGCGACTATGTGTTGAAGGTTCGAGCATAGAAGAGTGGCTGAGAGGACCATGCGTTAGTCGGCTATCCGGCGATGGGGCGTTGGGCAATTTAAACACAGAAAGTTGAGACTGTGTTGCTGAACCCATGCGCGGAAGGTTGCGTTGGCCAACCTAAGTAGGAAGGCGATGGTGATACTGGTGAGTTGGTGGTCTATATTTATATGTAAGTAAGTACATCAAATAAATACACACTTTAGACATATTTCGAACTCAGAATTGATCCCATATCGCAGATAAACAACGAGGAGAGGTGGAAGAAGGTGGTTACATCGAATTTAAGTAGAATTTGAATCATTTTCATGGAGAAATTAAAGTTGGAACCAGGAGCTTGACTGTTGATGATAAATCTGAACATCATTCGGTATTGGAAGAAGAGTGAGCTGAGGAAGTTGAAGCTAGGGTTGAAAGTTTAAGGTTGGTAAGTTAACTTAATTCTTAGCAATTTCCATGTAGAATGTTTAAGCTGAATTTGAATGGAAATTTGTTAAATTCTAGGAGGAAGTAATCAGAGTTGAACTGTTAGATGACTCAAAGCAGATGGAGATATTTGAGGATAGCTCTCAAACGAAGAAGAGTTATGGTTTGAAATTTTGAGGTAAGTTAGAAAGCTCACTTCTTTACAAGTTTGTAGAAGGGAGGAAGTTCTGAATTTGGCTGAAATTCAATGTTTAGCAGATTGAAGAACAAATCGAAAGGGAAAGAAGAAAACAGTGGTCGTCTAGGATCGTTAAGGTGAAGTATTGCTAAAGAGCAGGAGAGTGAGCAACGAAACGGGTGTCGCTAGTAACACAAAGGGGCTTTGCGTCTCACAACTCTTGCTGAAGTATCGCTGGGTGTCGCTCCTTAAGGTGATCTCGCTAGTCTCGCTAAGCCTAGTCTCGTTAGTATCGCATGGTTATAAGTCAGTCTCATTATTAATATCGTTGATGCTTGTGAATATCGCTCATATGAAAGTTGCTAACAAGAGAGGGATTGGCGATGAAACACATGTTGATATGTTTAAGCACATGCAGTAAATGTAAAGAGGAATATTAGTAATATATAACATGAAAAAGGTGTGTTTACAGGCCAAGAGGAGCTAGAGGAAGCGCATAACCCGCTCGGAGCTTGGAATAAGTTATGAGTGACATTATAGTTTGTGATAAGTCAGTTGATTATTATTTTCTATATACTTAGTAATATCTATAAGGCATGACTGAAGTATACTCTTATGCATGAAACAAGTGCATGTCTTATATGTAAGCTGGAGCTTGAAATGTACTAGTTAATGCTCCTAAGTTAGTGTTAGCTGAATGCTCTGAAAACTCTGAGGTATCATGATTTATGTTAATTTATGATTAATGTGACGCCCATATCAGAACCCTAGAAAGATTGAATCGGGACCCAATGCTGAAGGACATGAGAAGGCATATGGGCAACCTTAGTATTTCAATGAAGCTCTCACCAAAGGACATAGAGAAGGTGATCGAGTATGGTTAATGAATATATTATGGTTAATGAACCGTGCATTGCTATTTTTTTTTCTTTTTTGTATACAATAAAGCCTGTAATTCGAGACATATGTTTCAGATATCTGTCATTATATGTCTGTAAATTAAAATGTTATATATATTTGGTAATGTATGATATATGAATACATTGAAATTGGAAATTTATTAACGCTAATAGGCAGTTAGTGTTCTAAGAAATTCATATCAAGTTTATGCTTGTATTTGAATTGTTCATTAATGCATCTATTATGTGTTTTTTTTGTGAACAATGTATTGGGTAATTGTTCATGAAGTGTGTATATATCATATGTAAATATGATATATATTACTGTATATGAATACTATGTTGATCTTATGTAGTAAAAACATGGGTCGTGTGGAGATCTCTAGAGATTGTAGAGATAGGTGCAAAGACTACAGACTATTAGGTTCTACTAGTCGAGAAATTCCATCGAACAAAAAAGACCCTGTACTAATAGATGATCAAAAGGCACTTTTATCTTTAAAAGGAATTAACTTATATACAAAAATTGTTTCTGCATATATATCTCAATGATTTTTTTACCAATATAACATTCTAGGATGAAAATGTACCAATATAAGAAGACAAAAGTTCTAAATTTAGGCGTGCCGACTATAGATCCATTCTATAGATGTCTATTTAGAAACATTGGCGAGTAATTTGTTCCTATAAAAAAAAATATGATGTCAGAAGATGCATACGAAATTGAGGCTAAACAATTAGGTACACAAATAGTACCATACGATGAAAGTGCGCAGGTAAAAGTTAGTATATTGATGTTTTGTTATATGCAAATTAATGTTATATTCTTATATATAATTTAATTATCCAAAGGGAGAAAGAACTGTACCTCATCAATTTAAACCTAACTTTGTAATGGAGACACCTGAAGAAGAAATTTTGGAGGGCAAGATATATCACATAGCGCGTCCCAAACATGTTCTTGATACATCTTAGTATATTAACTGATATACATATCTTCAAAATTCAAATTGTGTAGGATAATGAACCCATGGAAGGTGAAGAGGGAGGAAATATTAGAATTCATGAAGATGACGAGGTATATTTTGTCGTTAAGTATCACATATACAATTGTATATTTATGTAACATTCATAACTATTTTCAGATATACATTTTCTATATGCACATCTCTCTTGTAACAAATTAATTAATTAATATAATATCATATATTAGATCAAATATACATTTATTCATATGCACATCTCTTTCATAACCTCTAGTTTTAATATGAATCTCATTCACATTAATCATTATTTGAATTTTATTCAAATGCATTATTCTCTCATATTATATAGTTTGGTTTTGAATAATCTTACTAAAAATTAACTTTATATTATAATGTATTTATATACATTATATTAAGGGTTGTTTTCAAATATAGCAAAATGAGCCAAACTATTTAAAAATATAGAAAATTTTCACTGTCTATTAGTGATAGACTATGATAGACATCTATCGTTTCAACGATAGACTGCGATAGACGTCTATCACTCAAGCGATAGACGTCTATTGCAATTTATCACTGATAGATTGTGAAATTTTTCTATATTTTGTAATTAGTTTGATATTTTTTTCTATTTATAATAATTTTTCTTATATTAATTGTATCACATACAATTAATGCGCATTCTCTTATTTAATTTGAACAATTCAAATTCTTCTAAAACCATTTGATTCTTGTTTTACCCTTAGTGAGTTGGGGGACCTAATGGACCTACAAATTATAAGCTCCAATGATCCGAGATTAATTAAACTCTTTAATTACAATAATCAACATTAATTAACTATTGGTCACTTCCACTAGAGATCCAACAACAACACTCTTCACACTATAAAATATTATATATCCATGGATATAACCATTACAAGTAAGTTGACTTTTCTTGAGTCATTTGTAATTACAGCTGGATCAAATTACCATTTTACCACTGTAATTATCTCTTGCTTCTTAAGTCCATCTAATCCTTTAATGAACAACTTGTTTATAGTCCTATCATAAACAAAATCCCTTTCTAGCTAATGAGAGGTAGAAGCCCCATTGTTCAAGACCTGAAGTCAGTGCTTAAGGGACTAACTCCTTTACTTTACCCTAACATTGGGAAGGAGGGATCCATCTTATGTAGCTATGTTCCCAGCTCCCCATTCGGTCTCGTCCCCAAAATGGTAGGCTTATTGAGTCGACGACACAGGTCACTCTCACCCCATACAAATCAAAGAACAAGCTCTCACAGGTAGAAGTCTATAACTCACTTAGGATTGAGATCGAGTTACCTATGGTCATTCTGTGAAGTGTTAATCTTTTTAGTCAATAGTGTTACAAAGAGAGATTAACTATTTCGCAGTCCGGTCTTATACAAACTCTTTGTATAAGATACTCTCACTTGCATGTCTCTACATGAATAATTTGGATCAAATTATTTGTAATGATTACAAAGTGAGCCATATCCATAGTGTTACTAGGATAAGGTACCCATTCTTATCCATATATTATAGACCATTTAGATTATCACTTGAACATGATCTACTTGTATGTCAACCACATATTGTTCAAGTTACATTAAAGAATATTGGATCTTCGTTTATTGGATTGAGTTACGCAAGTCTAAATTTCAAATAAATTAACTATTTATTCTATTAAATGAATAATTTGTTTATACATTATAAACCACACGATTTAATGGTGTTGGTCGGAACGAACGACAGAGCCCATCGATAGGAGTTTCAGGTGCCAAAGCTTCACAAACATATATATATATCCTTTCCTTTCTCTCCTTAAACCTTCAAATTAAAATCAATCTCATCAAAAATTTCAAATCTCCAAATTAAATTAAAATCTCCAAAATATCTTACACCATTTTCCTCAAATCAAATTCAAACCCTCCTTAAATTAAATTTCAATTCTCAAATTCTTTATTGTAGTTAATTTTAAATTAAATTATTCTTTCACAATAATTCATTTTAACCTCAAAATTTGACATATAACTCAAATATTTCAAGATAATTAAATTAAAATTACCTAAAAATTTGAGATGTCACAAAACAAGAATGGTGAAATAGGCCGGTAGGCAAGCCCATGAAAGGCTTGCAATGAGGAAAAGGGAGAGTGAGATTCCCATGCCAACTAAATGCTACTGTAGATACCGTATTTGGTCCGACCTATTATTATTATTATTATTGCTATTATTATTATTTTGGATAACATATATTTTAGTTAGTTTTTTTTTAAATAAAATAAATGGGTTTAAAAAAAGAAAAAAGATTTTTCCTTAAGTTTTTGAAACTTCTAAAAAGATGTAAAAAAGAAAAAAGAGAATATACTAAAGACAAAAAAGATAAATTTTCTTCCCTTTCTCCCATTCTTCCTCTTTTACCCATTTCTTCCCTTTTTTTCCTCTTCTTTCCCATTTTATTTTCTTTTCATTATTTCATTTATTTCATTTATTTATTATTTATTTTTCACTTATTATTATTATTGTTTTATTCCTCCATTTGATTTTTTCTTCTTCCTCTATTTCCTCTTCTCCCTCCATCTTCCCTAACATATATCAACTCCAAACCTTCACCTCTCCCTATAAATTGATGGAGATTTTAATGAGAAAGGGGGGTGGGGGGAGGGAAAAGAAAAGAAAAGGAAAGAAAATTAGAGTGACAAGTTAAAAGAAATATATAGTGGGAGGAGATGAAGAAAGTTGTGAAGAGAAAGAAAGTTTGTGAGGTTAAAAAAAAAGGACATTGACAATTAGAAGTAGAGACATTGAAAAGAGGGAGTAGATGAAATCGAAAGTAAGAATATAAGTTCAATGTTCAAGGTAAGAAGTAGCAAGCTCAGATGAGTATTCACCTCGAGCTACCACCGACGATTCCGACGAACTCCTTGTGCAGTGCAGGATGAATATCCATCACAAATCAAACGCCCTGCAGCTAACCACGACGATTGTACACAGCGTTAACTTTAGCGGAGATCCAACCTTTTGCTCACAACGATTCTGACAACAAAGACTGGAATGGCAGTGACTCCGGCGAAACTCTAAACACCATTGCAGCTTGTATGGTGGAAGAAGAAGAAAAAGTGAAAGAATAAAGTTAGAAGTTGAAGAAGGAGGAGAAAAGGAAGAGAAGAATCATGGGGAACAAGGAAAGAAAGGGAGAGAAGGTAAAATTGATAAAGTAAAATTATGGCCCACCAATTATTCATTTAATTTATTTATTGATTCTTCACTATTTCTTTTCATTATTTTAAAACCCAATATGATATTACTTCCAAATTTCCATTACTTAATTAACTTTAATTATAATTTTCTATACCAATCTTATATTGGTCGTAGTTTAAAAAATCTAAATTGTGTTTAGTTATAATATTTAGGTGGAATTTCAATTTAGTTTTAATTAGGTTTTAGAAAAAGGTTTTAATCTAATTTTCTAATTTAAAATTTCTAAATAAATTGAATTTGACTTTTAGTTTCAATTAGTTTTCATACAAGTTTCCGAAACTTCATTTTAATTTCAATTGGAAATACTAAAAGAAATTCCAAGATCAATATAATATTGAGCCCTTCAATTTGATTTTCAATGAATTTTGTATATCTTTAGTTTTTTCACAAAAAAAAAAAATCTCAATTTCAACTTTAATTTGAAATTGTCATAGATTTTTAACTTGGTTTTAGTTCACATATGTCAATTGAATTTTAATTTCTTTTTCAAGTTTCATTTTCAAGTATTCCAAATTTGTTTTAATCTGAATTCTCAAAATAAAAATGAATTTTTGTTTTTATGATTTTAAACTCAGTTTTAATTTAAAGTTTTCAAATGAACATCATTTTCATTCAAATTTGAATGTTTTTGAATGAAATTTCAATTTGATTTTCACCTTGATTTACAAAGTGAAATTCAATCTCCTTTTGAAGGGCTTACACCACTCATAAGGGTTGATTCATATTTTACTTCTAAAATATGAGTTGAGATCTACATGAGACATTCCTTTAATTATCGTGGTAATCCTATGACGAAGTTGAGATTGTCAAGAGGTAAATGCACTCTTTAATTTTAAAATTCAAATATCAACTTGATAATAAATTAACAAACATTTGTCTACTCACAAAATGCTACTCTACTTTATTCTTAAAGTTATAATGTGATTTAGTGAGACATTGTCTAAATTTATTTTTTACATTTAATTGTTAATGAAATGCTCCGCTTTTAAATTGACCTTTTAAAATAGAATAAATTTTGTCAATGGATTTTAAATAAAATTGACTATAAGCAATAGTTCTGTCTAGGGTGGGTACTTAAGTTGACCGTAAGGGAACACTACTTGGGAACTGTCTAATTAGTTATATTTTATTTAATTTTAGTTTTTAATTAAAAAAACATTTTTTTTTCTTTCAAATAAAGACCATCTTTAATAAAATGAATTGGATAACAAAAAATAAAATGTTTTAAAACGGGTGTTGTAGGTTGTTAACACCTTCCCTACACACAACGATCCCCGAGCCTGACTTTGGTAAAGCAGATTAACTTTTTTTTTTCCTTTGAAATAGGAGACCAATCACACCCACAATGATTGGTGGCGACTCAAAACCTTTTACCTTGAAAGAGATCCATGGGGAAGGACGTCGGCCGCTCCGCGTCGCGATGACGTTGCGACAGCTACTAGAATTTCAACTTTAGATGACAATGAACAATGTCATTGTTGTTTTGTATATTTCATTGAATAATTAACTTAATGAGAAAATAGTGAATTACATGATAAGTAGACTCACGAAGAATACAATTAAGGAAAATAGCAGAAAAGAAAAAGAGTACGGGAAAGGAAAGCACTAAAAAGGAACAATACTGACAGGCCCATAATTTTCTTTAACACCTTCCCTCAAACTCAAGGTGGTAGGGTGATAACCAACTTAAGTTTGTGAAGCGCTAAGTGAAACAAATGATGGAAACTAAAGAAAACTTCCAAACAAAATCACAGCATATCTGGGCTAGAAATAGAGACCACGAAATACTTTTGGTTTGGATATAGAGACTCACAGAGAATTTTTAGGCTAGAAATAGAGACTCACGAAGAACTTCTAAGTTGAAAATAGAGATCTACATAGAGATTTGAAACAAAACCCACAAACAACTGATTTGAAAAACGAAACTGAGACCTTGAAAGATCTAAAAAACATAGCAGAGATCCATAAATGAAAATAGATGTTGAAACCTACAAACAAAAATTAGGGACAAAAATAGAATCAATTAATCCATGAACCAAAATGGTCTAATTGAGCTGAACCAAACTAGTTTGATTGGACCAAACCAACCAATTTGGACAAAAATTAATTGAACTAGTTAAATCAATTAAATCATTAAAGCCACGATGGATGTAGGGCTCTGATCGAGTACATTAGCCACAGAGAAGAAAAGGCAACCCAAATACGATAGGGAGGGTGAGCGAAGCAGACATGGCGACGGGAATCTTTGATTTGTGCATGCAAGAACTGAGTAGATCAGTGCAGCAGAATATAGAGATGCGGTCTGATCGGTTGAACTATGCTCAAGTTGGTGTTTGTTAAGATAAATATTTTTGTATCCTTTAGTGGGTTCTTACTCTTTTCTTTCCTCAATATGTCATATTTGTCTTACTAAATTTAATTTAAATGTCTAATTGTTTATGAACTTTTAATAATATATCTAATAAGTCTCTAATATATTTAAAATGTTTAAAATTTAATTAATATTGTTAGATATAAAATTGAACCTTGTGTTTAATCACATCTTGTGAATTGAAAAAAAAAAAGAAAAAGAAAAGAAAAGGCTGAAGAAGCCAAAAACTTATTAGACACAAAATTGAAAGACCTATTAAACATTTCATAAGTATAGAGATCAAATAGAGAAAACACTAATAGTTTGACGACTTAGTAGATATTTTTAAAAGTTGAAACAGGAAAAATTTAGTCCCATGTGAATTGACCAGAGAAAATTTTTTTTCACAAGTCATTATTATATAAATTCTTTTGATAAAGATTGTTTAAAATATATTTTAAAATGTTTCAAAAGTTATTTTAATTGGTTCTCAAACACTTCAATTTTTTTTAAACTGACTTATTTTCAAAATTGAACACTTGAAAAATTAAACCAAACACATCCTTAAACTTGTAATATAAGTCATATAGTTTTATTTTTAGTATTTGTAAAGTCAAAGATTATATTCTTAAATATATAATTATAGTAAAGGTATATTTTAAGACTTTATGGAATAATGTGATCTTTCCAAACGACCAACCCTTGAAGATAAAAACCAATTGGTCAACTTTAACCTATAAATGATTAAAATATCTTCATTGAAGCCATAATAACATGCTTTTGAAAGAGATTACAATTAATAATAGAGTGAAATGTGATCAATTTTCCTTTAAAAGATGTCAATTAATTGAGAGACAAAGTAAGTAAACATTGTTTAATCAAGTTTAGTTGGCAAGGTTTGACTAATCTCAAAAAGTTTGTGAAAAAGTTGTAATATAATTAAGGAAATCAAATAATATTGATTTATCTTGACCTTGCAATGAAATCAATTTGAAATTGTGAGATGTTAGTTTAATAAAATATAGATAATTATAAAGGGTATAAAGTAGTATGAAAAGAGGTTTAGTTGGAAAAAGTCAATGGTCTATAGAGGGAAGTCATTAATGGTATACTTCAAGTTGAAGTAAGTGGAGGCACACCCGATTATGTTTCATTCTCTCTCATGAAATTTCATTGAAAATTAATAACCCAAATGCTTGCTATTGACATTTTTTTTTCTCCATATTTGTTTTAAAATATCTTTGAAATTGACTAGAAATACCAAGCTGTGTGATTAAAGACCAACCTCTTGCTTTATATATATATATATAATTGAAGATATATATAGCTCTAGACCAAGAAGTAATTACAACATTTTCGAACTTTGAGTGCATTTGAAATATATTTCAAGTGTTTAATTTAAAAAATAAGTCATTTAAAAAAATTGGAATATTTGACAACTACTCAAAATATATTTTGAAGTGTATTTTAAACAATTTTTATAAAAAAAATTCAAATAAAAATGAGTTTTTTTTTAAATGTTTTTTTCACCCATCAACCCAAACGACTTTTCTTTTTGTGACAATAATCATTTTTTTTTTTTTTTTTTTTAAGGAAAAATGAAACAACCATGATCACCGCATCATATGTTTATATTTTTCGAAAATGGAAATTAGAAGAAGAATTATTATTTAAAGTCTGATTTGATAATTTTTTTTCTTTCATATAAACGATTTTCAGTTTACTTCAACTTGTATTACTATGACAATTTCTTATACTAAAAACATGATTCATTCATTTGAAATTAGAGTTTTTCGAGTATTTTTATTTACTTATTTTTTATTACCTTCCATCGTTACTTAAGTTTCATAGATTTTGTCAGGTAAGTTTGATCAATTTTTTCATTCAGCATGAAGTACGAAATAAATTAGATTGATTTTTCGATCAAAAGTACTATGTGAAATCTTCATTTTTTTTCTCTCTCTATCCATATCTCGTGGGTTAGCTTTTGATAATAAATGTAAGGACCGACTTCCTAAGACTTGTACTAGGCTGTTACTATATGTATGCATACATTTCAAACGACTTTTTTTTTTTTTTTTTTTTTTTATCATGAATTAAACTAAATTCAAGTGAGTTTTATAAAGTAAATAACTTTTATAATATTTAAATAACTGAAAATCTTTGATTAGAATTTCCTTAAAATTATATAAACGAAACTAGAAAATTTTGCAAAAATGTTTGACCATGCAAAAACAAGAACGATTTAAACATTAATACTGAAATTTAAAACATGAGAATATGAAAGCATGAGCCAAAGCTTTTGTCTGGTCCCATGACACGGTTATGGATTCTTTCTGTCATTTGTCGATGTGTCCTTACTCTTACCTCAAAACCTACTATAAAAAATAATGAAATTCTTGTATTTTAATCTTATTAGCTCAAACCTCTCGCACCCCCAAATTTTGAGAGTAGCAAGGTCCCCATTGGTAAAACTTAAAACAAAATTGTTGCTGAAAATTTTGCAAAACAAGTTTGAGCAAAAGGTAGAGTATAAAATACTCAGTAAATAACCCTACTACCGAGGTTAAGCTATACATACATATTTGCAAACGCATGCGTACTAGTGGGAAAAGCATACTTTAAATTATCAAAGAAACAAGAGTACATGAAAACATGGATGACCATCTAGTGAATGATTTAACCTATTTTAACATGTATCTGGTGGCCCGGGGGCACACAAACATGGTAGGGAACCCTCGGTCCCCAGAGAGCTGAACATGGTAATGGTCTTGAAGGATCATGATAACATGGTAGTGAATCCAAAGGATCTCGAAACATGGTAGGGAACCCATAGGCTCTCCTTAACATAGTAGTTAACCCGAAGGGTCATGAAAACATGGCTAGTGTTAGAAGGGCAAATTGTCACCTACTGAACATGATTCATATAGGGCCCATTTGATAACGTTCCCCTTTCCTGTTTATCATTTTTTAGGAGGCAGACTTGTTTGATAACTGTTTCCGTTTTTTGTTTTTAGATTTTGAGAAACATTTCTAAAAAATGGTTCAAAATTGAGAAATAACAAAAAGTAGTTTCTCCTGTTTTTGTTTTTATTTCTATCTTAGTGTTCCCACAAATAATCATTCTCAACTTTTGATAACATAAACTTTTGATAATATCTTTTTCGATATTTAATGTATGACATATCTTTTTTTTTTTTAATATTATTTTGTTAAAAAAAAAAAAACAAAAAACAAGAAACAAGAAATAGTTATCAAACAAATTTCTGTTTTTATTTATTTCTTTCAAGAAATAGGAAACAAGAATAGTTATTAAACATAGTCCTGTTTCTTGTTCTCAAAAAAGAAGAAACAAAAAACAAAAAATAGGGAACGAGAAACAGGAAACAGTAACATTATCAAAAGAGCCCATAGTATTTTATTTTTGGGTTCCACAACATAATCATGGGTACATTCTCATAGTTCTAGCATGTACATAACTAAATCATTCAATATATACCATAATCTCAAGTTATAAACATGCTTCTGAATTCACTCAATCCAAACTGAAACTAAGGAATTAAAATGCTCGACACGAAGGTGTTCCGGTAGTAAAGTTACTTAGCTCAATTTAAATGAAACGATCCAATCCTCTTAACTTGAAAAACTTCATCAACAAAAATCCTAAATAACAATTTTATAAATAAATTAATCCTTTATGGCTAAACCCCCAAATTTAGGTTCACTATAAAGGATCCATATCACTTTATCCAAATTGACCTTCAATCCAAATTGCCTCGAAAACAGCCTTTGACTCCGCTAGACAGCACGACAAAACCCCTCAAAACTCAAATCTAAAATCATAACAAACATGAGTGAACAAGTTTTAGTCCAAAACTTTATATTCAAACCTAATAATTCAATTTTAGTCTAAAAAATTCGAGCCCACATAGTTCAGAATAATTAAATCAAAATTACCTAAAAATTTTAGAATGTCATAATAAACACTTCTAAAAAAGAAAATGTTATCACGTTGATTTATTGGCTATATTTTTCTTATAGGCAAGATGTTGCCTAATATGTTCTACATTTTCTTCTCCATTATGTCAAAGCATGATGTTTTCACCTGTAGAGAATTTGTCTAGAAATATTTTTCTTGTTTATTAAATTTGGATTGTCTTATTATCTGAGTTTTTTTCTTCCTAGTGGCAAAAAAAGATCTCGATCCATATTTGTTTCTTTTCCTTACGAAGATGAAATATATATTTGTGGTGTTCTATCTTGTTTAGGGTTGTCATTTTGATTATACAACTTATGAAGCATTGTGTTTGAACAAGGTGTGCGGACAAGCTCTTTAGATGTACTAGTAGAAGTGGTGTGTGAACCTCACTGTATGAGAGTATTGCAATAGACGTTTAAAAACACCCATTTCAATTTTTTTAAAAAATAATTATCAAAGGGAGTTCAAATGATCCTATACATTCTCAATTTCTTTTTCTTTCCTTTTTTCTTTTCTTAGATTACATGATAGTAGGTTACTAATCCCAACTTATACTACTTGATCCTTGTGGAATAAAATCTCAATCAAGTAAACTCTTTCAACTTCTCAAATAAAAATAAAGTTTGAGTGGCGAATTTTTATAATATTTGTAGAGCCAACACTATAGTTAACTCTTCTTGATTGAAAAATTTTGGAGATCATACATTGTAATTAACAGAATTAATTCGAATTGTCAATACAAATATATGTCGATAGATTTGAAAGATCAATTACAAATTTGCATGTGTCATAAACTTAAATTAAATTATATGAAAAATATGACGTTTCATTTTGATCACAACTAAATAAATTTTTTATAACTGACTTTTTAATTGAGAATATATATCTTACTCAATTGAACTATTCTTGATGTTGATGACTAAATATGAGATTCCTTCACTATTTTTGTCATCACTAGAACAAAATGTCTCTATGGTTATACACGGTAGTGAAGCACATAGTTATTGAGATCTACTATTTTAGCTTTGATCCCTATACTTAGGGTTCTTTTATATCTATTTAACTTGTATGCTTTCATTTGTCCAAATTAGTCTATGTATTTTCAGTAAATTTTAAATTTAGTTATCCAAATTCTTTTTTTTTTTTTATCAAATTGGTTGAATACTACTAATAATAATTTTCAAGTAAGAAAAGACATTATCCAAACCTATTTTTAAAATTTATTGAGGAAATATTAACATAGGCTATTTATTTTCCGAAAAAAAAATCTAAAAATTAGACCTTTGAATGTACATATACTTAAATGAAATGAAACTCAAAATATAAAGAGACCAAGATGATATTTTCTTCTCACCCAATAAAAAAACATGATATTTTAATCTTTAAACAGAAAAATATAGATCTGATTGTAGTTTTTTATATGTAAAAAATTAACTTAAAAATAGGAAGCCAAAAGTAAAGTTTTTAAGTAAATAAAGTTGTTATTCATTGTTGCCTTGAAAGTTTCAAAATTTTAGCTACATTTTATAATATGTAGGAATTCTTAATAAACAAACATAAGTGAGCTTGTTACTCAACTCTATGTACTTAGAGTGTGTGTTCTTACTATTACTGCTTCTGAGTTTTTGAGAGTTTTTGGTAGATTATGTACAAATCGTCATATTATTGTTTAAATCAATGAAGAAATTATAAATCATCAAATTTTTTGAACCAATTAAAAGCTTATATATGTTACAAATAAAGATGAAAAATATTTACAGATTCCTATAATACCACGTGTCTATGTCACACCCATGGATCAAATAAGTTAGTTCGTCCAATTGAGTCATAATATTATGGTTTCAGTTCAATTGAGTCCAAAAATCACTGTTTTGGCCCCAAAGACTAACCAAGCCTAAAATTTACAATTGATTGGACTCAAGGGCCATCTAAGAGCCCACATTGCCTCATGAAAACTCAATAAATAGAGAAGTTCCTCTTTATTTGAGAGACTGATGAATTTTTCAACTATTAGGATACTCACTCCCTAAAACTCTTGAAAATTAAACGCTCCTTTAAGAACAAAGGCTCTTGAAGATAAAAAAAAAAAAATAATAATAATAATAATTAAAAATAAAACTCTACTAAGATTTCAACCTTCTAAAACATTAAGGAGTTCTGTCTCCCACATCTAGATAAACTCTGTCTCCCACATCTAGATAAACTCTATGAATCATGTTTCTCCAAAAACCTCGTGCCAAAACTTTTACTTAATCTATTTCTTTTTTGGTTACTCTTTTATTCAACATGCACACAGAATTGTAAGAGATTATTCTAATTTTTCTTCTTAAGTATTTAGAACTTAGACTTGCTGCTGAATTTGAATTGAGCATGTAATCGTGATCAAATTGAATACAAGATCATCAAAATAGGTCAAACAAAATGTTTGAGATGATAAAACCAAATAGACTTTTAACTCTAAAAAGATTTAACTTTGAAGATACGACTACATATATATAATTACCTTCTTCTATTGTATCCTATAGAGTTAAGTAACATAGGCGAACAATTATGTTGAATGACTTTGATAGCGTGACAACAATTGGGACCCAAGTTGGCTTTACCATTGTGAAAAAAACATGACAATTTCACTACTACATGCTCTCAGAGTTGGAATAAAGATTCCCAACAATCTAATGTCTTGTCTCCAACCTTAAGTCGTGTTGCTAAGCTTATTTTAGGGTTTCGCGACTTTGATTCTATTGTAGGTGAGAAGATAAAAGTTGTGATGAATAGCTTAAAAAAAAGGCAAGCCACTCTAGTAATGATTGAAAATAAGAAATTTTACCTTTCAATTTCTAATCAAATTTAGATAACACAACAAATGAAACTAATAAGTAGAAGTAGTGTTTGTGAATTTGAGTACTTGTTCTTTCGAGATAATGAAAATGATTGAAGGGGGAGTTTGTTTATAGAATATTAGGCCTTTTCAAACTCAGTCAAAATAATTTATATTGGCCTCTAACCCTTGGGCACTCTCTTTTCGTAGTTTGAACTTATTTCAAAGTGTTCGAATTAAATGTTGAGGTTGTTTAATAAGAAAATCTTCCTTGAGCATTATTTTCGTTTGATTAAGGTTTTCAAATTGAATTTGGACTCTAAAATCTTGTTCTTGTGGTTTAGGAGCAGTTTAAGCACGTATAATTTTACTTATTGGGTCTGTTTGTTGTGTGCTTACAGATTTGGATGTTAGTGTAAGTTCTTTGATAGCTTGGATTTTGTACTGTAGTTACAATTTAAAGGTCATCTAACTTCTCTAGTGAATGCCCAAGATTGAAGTCCTCACTAATAGGTGCTTAATTTGCCTTCTACTTTGCCTTTTTCTCTCAATCAGTTTATGTGTTGATATTGCAAATTATATAGTATCTTTCGAATTATTTATCTGACTGGGTGCCTAAGTAACACTGAAGAAGTTTGTGAGTTTTGTTGTTAACTTTTAAGAAAAACTGCTAATTTGTATTGATAAACAATGAAGAGAATCAAAGAATATGGAACTTGATTTGAATTTTTTTTTTTTTTTTTTTTTTTTGAAGTGCAATTGTATCCATCCTGATATAGATTGATGATTTTGTGTTGGTTGTTTTCAAATCCCTTCTAGTTTTACTTATTTACTTGGGTCAATAAGTTATTGTTTATGAGTTTGTTATTGTTAATGAGCTTCATTATATTTTTGAGTTTAGTTGCTTGGGTTTTATAAACTTATTTAGTTGTTTGTGTTTGCAATTTTATAAATTCTAACGTTTGATTTATGCACTTTTTAGTTCATTATGGGAGTAAGTGTCACTAGCTTAGCCATTTTTTAGTTTGTTTTGAGAGTGAAAAGTCACTTGGACATTTTTTAGGAACTTTATGTAGTTGTCATAGTCAAACTGTCACTCAATACTTTTAGAAACATTTTAAGTGATTTTATGAGACTTAGTCTCTTCTTAGTTTGTTTATAGATTGAAAGTATCACTAAGATATTTTTTTTAGGAACTTTTTATGTCATTTTTATAGTCAAAGTGTGATTTAATAATTTTGTAAAAATATTTTATGTGCTTTTGAGAGTCAAAATGAGACTTAGGTACTTTATTGTTTGTTTTGAGAATGAGAGTTTTTTTTTTAACTTAACCATTTTCAAGGACGTTAGCTGCTCCGTGTCGTCTCGAGTACGTGGCAACAGCTTGGCGACTCCACTGGGGATGTGAGGTTGCACCTCAAGAGTTTAGTCATTTTCTTCCTTATCTTGATTTTTTTTATTATGTGTATTTATTGTGTATTTTATTATTGCACACACAATCACGAACCTCCTACCCGGGCTTTACCTAATAGGATTAGAATTGAGGATAGTGTAGTGTTGATCTTCGAGGAGCTTATGCTCCCGTGCAGGCACACGAAAAATCCTCACTCAATTTGGTTATTTATCACGTACGATTTTAGACCAATTTGAGGGCCTTTTTTCATATAGGACATTAGAGCAAACTTCATTTTGCTTAGAACCTTTATATTGATTCTTGTCCTTCATAGACTTTCACAAACCTTCTATTCGGGCTTTGTCTGATAAGTTTAGAATCGAGAATCGGAGTAGGTTGACCTTTGAGAGGCTTATGCTTCCGTATAGCCACACAAGAAATTCTCACTCAACTTGGTCATCCTATCGTGTATGACTTGTTAACCAATTTGAGGACCTTTATCATTTAGCGCGTTAAGAATTAGTATCACCATTAAAGCTTTCATGTACTGCACTAGTCTAGTACTATATGTATTTTTATTTCAAACTAATTTAATTTTAAGTGATTTTGGTAAAAAAAAAAAAATGGGGTTTATTTTGAAGTATTATATATTTATGTTTGGTTAAACATCACAATTGCATGAAAATTAAGTAAATAGTGAACATTAATTTTTTTTTATTGGCCAATTTTGATTTTCTTGATCAATTTACATTTTAGTAATTTTGTGGATGTATTATAAAGTTTTTTTTTTTTTTTCCAAAATCACTTAAAATGTTTCTAAAAGTATTGAGTGACAGTTTGACTATGACAACTACATAAAGTTCCTAAAAAAAATATCTTCGTGATACTTTCAATCTATAAACCAACTAAGACGAGACTAAGTCCCATAAAATCACTTAAAATGTTTCTAAAAGTATTGAGTGACAGTTTGACTATGACAACTACATAAAGTTCCTAAAAAAAATATCTTCGTGATACTTTCAATCTATAAACCAACTAAGACGAGACTAAGTCCCATAAAATCACTTAAAATGTTTCTAAAAGTATTGAGTGACAGTTTGACTATGACAACTACATAAAGTTCCTAAAAAAAATATCTTCGTGATACTTTCAATCTATAAACCAACTAAGACGAGACTAAGTCCCATAAAATCACTTAAAATGTTTCTAAAAGTATTGAGTGACAGTTTGACTATGACAACTACATAAAGTTCCTAAAAAAAATATCTTCGTGATACTTTCAATCTATAAACCAACTAAGACGAGACTAAGTCCCATAAAATCACTTAAAATGTTTCTAAAAGTATTGAGTGACAGTTTGACTATGACAACTACATAAAGTTCCTAAAAAAAATATCTTCGTGATACTTTCAATCTATAAACCAACTAAGACGAGACTAAGTCCCATAAAATCACTTAAAATTAAATTAGTTTGAAATAAAAAAAAATAAAAATTGTTAAAAAAAATAAAAATTGTTAAAAAAAATAAAAATTGTTAAAAAAAATAAAAATTGTTAAAAAAAATAAAAATTGTTAAAAAAAATAAAAATAAAAAATATAAAAAAAAAAAAAATAAAAAAGACAGAAAAAGAATTTCTTTCTAGGGCTTGTGGATTTTTAATATTATATGTTATGTTAATATGCATATTTTTCTGTTGCTATTATTTCATTAATTACATGATCTAACATTGATAGTCATTTCATTATCATGCATAATCATATGTTTATGATCACTCATTTTCATGTTATGTCCCTGTTATCTAGGATTTTTTCTTTTTTTTATAGCACTTTCTTCTTAAAATATTAAAGAATATTTTTCACATTATGTTTTTAAGTTGGTGCATTGATAATAAAATCTCACATGCATACACTTCATTCTAGTAAATAAGTAACTTTGACTAATTAGACCATTTTCTATCTTTAAAAAGATTAAAAGAGTCAAAGTTTTTGCAAAATGACTTAAATTATCTCCACACCACCATTGTATTGGACTAAAAGGGAAGCTGAGACCATGGAAGAGACCACGAGCCAAGTGCAAGTAATCAAAAAGGATATCAAGGAGTTTAAACGGGCAAGTGTTAAAGATTTTAGATTTACTCACTACAAGGAATAAATGAGAAGCCAATGGCAGGGGGTATAATAAGGGTGCTACGGATGTGTTAATCTAGTTGAGATATCCTGGTGCACCTCCTGATCTCACTGGCTCTAATACTTTGTTCAAGAAAAAGAAAAGGCCATAACAGGGGCATTCAGACGAGCAAAGTTAGTACATAACCAAACTTTAGAGGACACCTCTCCTTACCCACGTGGTTTTTAATCCTGATAAGCACCAAGATCAATCATCGGTAGGATACCTTACACAAGATTGTAGTATAGCTCCACAAAAAGTGAGCCATTTGAATGACTCAATGTCTATCCTAGACATGCAAGCGACAAGAAGACTTCTAAAGATGTAGGTAGTGGCGAAAGATTAAAGTTCCTAGAAGAGAGGTTGTGTCCAATAGAAGACACTATTGTTTACGAAGGCATTGAGGCAACGCAATTGTGTCTAGTCTCAGACATCATCACTCCACCAAGGTTCAAGGTGATGAAATTTGAAAGTAAAATGGGCAAGCTGCCCCAAAAGCCATCTTGTTATGTACTATTGAAAATGTCAGTTATCTCACATGAAGACGAAACATTGATTCACCACTTTCAAGATTGCCTAATTGGCATTATTTTATGGCAATGAATTTCTTCTCTACCAGGTATGGGGTATGATGAAGGCGCTATGAGGGTGTAGACCTAGTTGAGATGTTTCAGTGCACCTACCGATCCCACCTCTCCCTTTAGTTGCTTGCTCATAAAACGATAGCCTAATCGACTCAACTGCTTATTGGTATATGTGGTTAGATAGCTCTCAAGTGCACAAATATTGAAACAGTACAAGCACGATATTAATTTAGCCTTAGACCATTTAAATCTCCAATGTATGAAAAAGAAAGCAATAGAGACATTCAAGTAATATGCTCAAAGATGTAAAAATGGTCGCTCAGGGGTAGCCTCAATTGACTGATAAGGAAACGTCATCAATGGTTCTAGACACTCTAAATGCTTCATACTACAATAAAATGTTTGAAAATGCCTCAACAAACTTCTCTAACATTATAACAATAGGAGAAAGAATTAAGAGTGCAGTTAAAAGTGGAAGGTTATAAAATGATGCAGAAGTAGAAGTTAGCACCACCAAAAGCATGATTCCACAAGAAAAGAAGATAAGTGCATGAGATTAGCTCGGGGCTAAGCACTATTAGCCATGCATCACGACCATCATTTAAACAAGTGAATTACATTCAAAATCCTCAATAAAGAGGAAGAAGTCAACTAGATGCACCACATTAATGATCAATAAAGAAAGGGCACAAAGCACCTTGGTCACTCATCTCTAGGAGTACATTTTCGTCTAATGAGTGATTTATCCATATGCTTTCCAAAATTTGAGCTTCACTACTGAGAAGTCGAAGAGCTATCGAAGATCACTATCGAAAGTCCGATAGTAATGGTGATTAGCTATCCTTAAGGTCATGGTGAAACCTTTGTAACATGGGCACTTTTAATCTTTTGTTGAATTATATTTTCTTGGATTGAAATGGATTTTTGACTTCCATTTTTTTTAAAAGTATATTCCTGATTATATTCATATCCCTATTTGTCTATCATGGAAGAAAATATAGGATCAATGAGAACATTAAAAGTGAAATGATATCAAGGACGAATATAAAGTTTCATTTCTTAATCCTAAGAAAAGAAAGAAATTAAAATATTCATTCACAAGCATGCTCAAAACCATAATAAGATGATTGGAAAAGTACCAGGCGAAAAAATATTTGGAAGTAGTATGAACCTACATATGGTCAACAAAGTATATTTATTCAGCCATCATGCCTCGACTTTGGGAGTATAAAGTTGCATTAGGTTATACTTGAATTGGAAACAAAAAATTGAAGCATCAAGTATTCCTTGTTGAAATTTGAGTTGATGTAGTGGAAACATCCAACAATTTGGGTTATTAAGAAAAAGAAAAATGGTGATCTTGAGACGCCATCATTTATTTCCACATCAACTAGGGCAGTCTCCCATAATTTAATAGGGTCAAAACCAGCTTTCCCTATTAAAGATAAAGTACCATCTTAGGATACGGAATGTCCATCATCATTGCTCACAGAGGAGGATCAGTTTGGAAGGATCATCCCATTATATTGAAGACTATCAAAGACAACTATGAACAGACCTGGGCATTTTAAGGGCCTTCTTCAGTTAAGTATTTTATTCCTTCAATTTGAATAGATCAAGGTTTTCAGCTACCAGATCATCGAGTTTCTTATAGATCCATCGTTTACCATCGATCTCAAGTCTAGAGATGATGTTTTATTTGGTAAATAATCACTTCCAGGAGATTTTCAAGGCAAGTTAGAAGCCAGATTAAGATTCAAGTTTGTAGTACATAATTGCAAGTTTGTGTGGAAAAGTAAGTGAGATATTTTGTATGCTTTGACTTGTTTTATTCTTTTCTAGAGAAGTGTAAGAAAAACTATTAAAATAAGCATGTTTTAGCAAACATATACATGCATACACACATTCATGAATGACATTTATCCTTATGTTCTTAGCTGAGGTAGTGCTTGTTTATCCTTGGCCCCGACGTTTTATTTTTGCTGCAATGGTGTTTGTTTATCCCTGGCCTCCAGCTCATTTTTATTTTGTCATGAGGCGCTTGTTTATCCCCGGCCCTTGACACCTTTTGTTGCGGTGTTGCTTGTTTATCCCTAGCCCCTAACCTTTTATCTTTTCTGTGATGGTGCTTGTTTATCCTTGGCCTCCAACTCATCTTTATTTTATCATAAGGCGCTTGTTTATCCTTGGCCCTTGACACCTTTTTTGTGGTAGTGCTTGTTTATTCCTGGCCCCCAGCCTTTTATCTTTATTGTGATAGCGCTTGTTTATCCTAGCCTCTAGCTCATTTTTATTTTGTCATGAGACATTTGTTTATCCTTGGCCCTTAACACCTTTTGTTGTGGTGTTGCATGTTTATCCCTGGCCATTGATACCTTTTGTTGCATAGAACTTGTTCATCAATAATCCTCAACCTTTATGTTGTCTTTATCAAGAATGTTTGAAATGAACTTGTAAGCACCTAATTGGTAAGCACGTTCAAAAGCTTAAAGCGAATTAGTGTTAATAATCTCATATTGTAAAAAAAAAATAATAATAAAATTAAATTAAATTAAAAAAAAGGAATTAGAAGTTAAAAAGAAGAAAAGAGAAGAAAAAGAAAAAGAAGAAGAAAGGATAAGGATGAGTTCCTCGATTATAACTTTCATTGGACAGAAAAGTTGCCGACTACTTTCTACTCATTTCCAAACTCAATTCTATGCTATTTTTCAGTTGCACGTCATGGAGAAGTTGAAGAAGAGTTCTAGGGCAATTTCGTGCAAAGTTTTGGACGATTTCATGGTAGAACTGAAGCTGAAATAGAAGCTTCATCTGCTATCGCACAGCTCGAACCAGGTTTGGTGTTTGGTGATTATCGAGCTGAAGAGATTGAATTTTGGGCTGAAATTTTAAGGTTAGTAAGCTAACTCAATTTTGAACAACTTTTATGAAGGATGCTTGAGTTTAAATGGATTAGAAACATGTAAACTTTTAGCTGGAAGTTACTGATACGAAATTTCTATGCAATCTAGAATAGCACGGAGAAAACTTGCAATATTTGACGAACCAGAACGAGTTAAGCCACGAAATTTTGAGGTAAGCTAGAAAACATATTTTGAATTGACAGAAGTGAGAACAAACAGGAAAGGAGGAAACTCTGCTGTCGGGTGTCGTTTGGAAGCAGGTAACGCTGAGAATTGGAGCGTGAGTAGCGACACTGGTCTCGCTGGTCGTGTAAAGGAGGATTTTCTCTCACAAATCTTGCTAGCTCTCGCTCAGTATCACTCATCAGGTAGTCTCGCTGGTATCGCTTATGCTGGTGTTGCTAGTGCCATGACCTGTTGTGTAATTTTGTTAGTAAACTCGCTAGTAAGGTGAAATCTCGTTGGTAATCTCGCTAGTGACATAGAATCTCGCTTATTATGTGTATTTTAGGAAAGAAAGGGAGTCTCGGTGGTGAATCATGATTAGAGTTTAAGTATGCACGTTTAAGGATCATGTAAAGGAAGTTTAAGGAAAACGTAACGTGAGGAATGTGTATTTACGGGCCAAGAAGAGCTCGAAAAGGCATATAATCTGCTCAGGGCCTAAGGACAAGTTGTGAGTGACACTTTTCTTTCTTTGAAAACGAATTTATTGAAAATGTTTAGTTTGGTTTTTCTTATGAGATATGGCTTTGAGATGAACTGTTTTCTTGAAAAGCATGATGTTTGATGATATTGTTCACAAGGCATATTTTATCTGTTTTCTATAAGATGTTGAATGACATGTCTTGAAATGCTGTTTATTCTTGATATATCTGATTTTCATGAAAGATTTTCATGTGAACTATTTACATATAATACTGGTTTCTAAAATGTTTTAGAGGAGGCTCAATGCTGAAGGACATGAGAAGGCATGTGAGTTTCCCCGGGACCCAATACTGAAGGACTCATAGAAGGTACTTGGGCAACCCGCCATATTCCTATGTGCACATAGAGGTTGTGACGTTGGCTGTGTTGAGTCTTGCTCCACCCCAACTAAGGTTGTTATCGACGTTGAGTGCGTTGAGTTTTACTCCGCCTCAACTAAGGATATTTTCAACGTCGGGTGCGTTGAATCTTGCTCCGCCCTGACTAAGGGAAAGTTTTGAGAACGAACTGTTTTTCGTATACGATCATTTTGGCATGAACATATATGATTTGTTTACGTTGTTGAAATTATGATTTTACACAAATGATTATTTGAATCACATTTACGTTTATGGCGTTATTATGATTTTTAACATGCTTGCTTTCAAACAAAATATAGTTTTACAAAATTAGTCACTCACGGGGCTTTTAGCTCACATTTTCCATGTTTTCTTTTCCTCCCAGGTAGCAAAGACGTTCCTGGTGCATTGCCTACTCCAACTCGTCCTGCTTAAGCTTCGAGTTTCCAGAAACAGTTTATTTTCTCGTTGTTGTACGTGTAAATAACTTAACACTGGTGGCATGTAGATTTAGTTGTTTATAAGTGGGTTATAAGAGAATATGTTATAAAAGTGCACTGTGTACAGGAATGGATTATTATATTATGATCATGCGTTATTATGGCTGAATTCTATGAATGTATACGTATGGAATGTTTGTGCAAGAAGTTATGTAAGATGGGGCAATATGCGTCACAAGAGGGGTGATGTATATTGTCTTCACATCTCCTTTCAGGTTAAGTAGGTAATCAGGGAGGGGGCGTGACAGAACTTTTTATGCTCGTTAATATGATTAAAGTATTTTATTTTGGTAAATAGTGGCTATACCTTCGTCCACCTTCTAATGCTACAAGGATGTACGAAGGGGGGCCTGTTGTAGCCACCTCTTTTTATCCGGCTTCCTTTAAATTAATTTATTTTTAGATTAATTTTTATCTTAGTTTTTCTAATCTAATTTTGCTTGTTATCCTCCTTTTTATGCTAATTTCTACCTCTTCTAACTTTTGTTTTAGTTTGGTTAAAGTAACCAATTTAGTTAGGCTAAGAAAAATATGGGGGAAAAAGCAAAGGAAATGTGAAAAAAATTTTAATTTCGTTTTAGTTGCCTAAAAATTGTTCTTCCTTTTTTAGCTTAAGCCAAGTTTGGCAAAATTTCAAAATTGAAATAAAATCCATTAAAAAGTAAATAGGCAATTGTAGAAATGACTTTAGCCTTTAGAATCCCCTCTTCTCTCCGAAAAACCCTACCAAGCCACCACTTCCATTAACCCTCATTTTCTCTTAAAAAAACTCTAGCCTCCACACCCATTTTTTCCTCCATCTTCTTTTCTGATCAAACATCAATCCCTTCTCATTTTCAACAAAAACCCTTGAGAGCCTCGAACCACAATCTCTTCCAGAACAAAAATCTAGCAACTATACTCATAATCCCCCTTCTTTAAAAACACTAGAGCCTCCATCCTTACTTATAACAAGGGAGTTTAGTATTCTTGTTTCCAACTTTGCTTTTTATTTTTCTTCTACTTCTTCAAGTAACTTGATAAAAATGAGTGTTAAGAGTGTTAGATACTTTGCTACTTTTTTTTTATTTATTAGTTATTTGTTTATTTATCATCATCATCGTCATCATCATGTAAGTGTGCCACTGTAACTTTAACTTTTTTTTAATTTTATCATTATTATTATTATTATTATTATTATTATTATTATTATTATTATTATTGTTATTATTATTATTTCTTTTCTTGAGTTTATATTTTTATATTCTTTATTTGGCCTTTTCTTGGTGTTTATTTGTCTATTTTATCTTAAGTATCACATTTAATCATTTTATCTTTCAAGAATTTTGTTTTGTCACTATTCTAATATATTCATGTTTTGTTATAATTAAGTTATATTAGTCTAATGTTCTTAATTTTTGTTTATTTTTCTAAAAACTCCGACTATGGATTCTAGAAATATTTGAGAGTCCAATTTTCTAGAATCTTGAGGTGAGGAAGTCGATTCTTTGGGAGTATGAGATTGATTTCCAATATGTTTTATTAAATGTTTAATATATTTGTAAATATCATTGCTTATTTATTGATTGATTTGAATGTATTGCAAATTATATATTTTATCAATGAAACTTCACATATTAAAATTAACGTCCTGTTTTTAGTAAAATTTCTATAGCATTTTCAATACTTTTAAGTTTATTTCCAAATCATTAATATTTAATCCCTTTGAGTTTTGTTAAAGAAATTATTTTAATCTCTTTTTTTTAAAAAAATAAATTTGTTTTATTATGCTCTTTTGTGTTTGCTTAATTTATTATGATACTTCTTTAGTTATGTTTTTCTTATATAATGTTCATATTAAGTCTTACTCGATTTCTAAATAAATTTCCCAAACTTTTTCTAAATATTTCTAATTAAAATTTCTCAAAGTTGTAAAATCCTTCTAATTTAAAATATCTCTAAGTTTTTTTAAAATTTTTCACTCTTTCTAACTTATTTAAATTTATTTTATTTAAAATTACACTTTTTGTTTTTTCAAACATTCAAAAATTAATCTACGATTTCAAAAGGGTATATAATCAATTATTTCTCTAATAACTTGTTTTTAAGACTGTTTTCCTTTAAAAAATCCTACGATGGAATCTAGGAAATTTTAGAGTTCGATTTCCCATAATTCTTAAGGTGAGGGATCATATTTTTGGGAATCTGAGATTTGATCTCAATAAAAAAAAATAAATTTAATTAAGGGCTTTCTACATATAAGGCCTTCAATGTTTGACCTTATTACATTTATGTTCTTTTGTACCCATAAATTTCATATATGTCTTAATAAGGCACAATATTTTACAAATGTCGATATCCATTTACCATCTTAGCCTTCTCATTACAGTTTTTACATTCCACCAACTTTTAATAAATAATAATTAAACAAAAATCAAATATGGCAATTGTTCATCTCCATCCCAAAAACTTAAAAACCATATATGGAATAAGATTGAAGGATTTTTTTTTTTTTTAATGAAAATTCAAATGTTTCTTTGATTCATGTGCAAAATTAATTATTATTTTTTTTCCATAACAATCACTCCCTCCTTTAGACATAAATGATTTCACACCTCCTACCCACCTCAATTTCTCCTCTCCCATCCACACCATTTCACACCCTCTATCGTCGCTGCTCGCCCATCGAAATCGGTCGCCCATCCACAGCAACGCGTCATGCGTCTATCGGAATCAGTCACACATCGTTCGTGGGTTTATCAATGTTCATCCGCGGAATTGGTTATGCGTCGTTCATCAGCCATTTTCCATCATCGTCGACTTCTGCACACCATCAACCGCCTGAGGTAAGCCGCTAGTCGCCTTCTCATTCTTTCTCTCTCCTATTTGCAGCCTGCTTCCCTCTGTTCATGCCATCGCACCAAGATCCAACCACCCATTCAAATACATGGAGATCAAATCAGATCCATGCAGATTCAGCCCCTACTCTAAATCCATGGAGATTTGGTGCCATCAGTCCAGATCCGTGGATATCTGGCGCCCCAATCTCCAGCAACCCCTTCGATATGTACTCTAAAGTATTAATATTTATGACAGAATTTAGGTTTATAATTCTGAATGTGGGATTTCAACATATCTGCTCTATAATGGATGATTTATTTTGAAAATGGTGAATTTGTATATAGTATACTGTGGTATATCGTATATATTTTCAATGATGTGGGATTTCTGCAAATTTATTAGCATGTAATATATGATATATAAAGTGAGTTATCTAAAATAATATTCATATATTGTACTTTCATATGGATACAAATTTTGAATGGTACAACCATTTATTTAAGTATATTCCAAATATATTTACTAGTATATTTTATATATTGGTTAGAATATTTGCAAAACCTAATACAATGTTCGAAGGTAAATAACCATGAATCCGCTAGAAAATCCAACAACTTGCACAAAAAACTGTGGTATTTAAGTACATATCCAATATATTTACCAGAACATATCACATGTTTGGTATAACGTTACAAACATTTAATACAATGTCTTACGGTATATTCAATATATTATAGTCATATGGATACTGTTATAACAAGACTTTCAAATGGTACAACCATCTATTTGAGTACATTTCAAATATGTTTACCTGTATATTTTATATATTGGTCAGAATATTTGAAAACAACTTTCCATGAAACCAACTGTATTTGAGTGCATATCAAATATAATTACTAGTACATTTCATATATTGGTTAGAACATTGCAAAAATCTAAAATGTTTTAATTGTATAGGATGAGGACAAATATCCATCCACTATACTAATCAAAATATTAATGATATACCTAATATTTATATTATATAACTTGTAAAAAAATTTTGTTCACCGTATATATACCCACGATGTGCTTAAAAATCAAACATGGTTTATATACTTTGAAATATTTTGTATGTACATTTAGATATAAATTATGTACTACATAATATAATCAATATATATATTGGTCACTTACAACCTCCATAGACAAAAAATGAAAAATTATTAACAACATGACTAAAAATGAACATAACATATGAAATAAATCGGATAACATATCAATATGCAAACTACCAACAATTGTACAATCCATAATAGGCAAGAAAATCAGTTTGATGAACTGGAAAATGAAGATATTGATGGTGTGAAATTTTTGTTGTGAGAGTGCAATTTATATAGTGAGATTGCAATTTATGTGTAGGTTGGAACTGAAATTTTTGTGGTGAGAGTGCCGGTCGGACGTGGAGTCTCCAATCGAAGAAGAGAGCAATTTTACGTCGAACTTTTTTGTTGAGTGAGTGAAGCAGGAGGTTTTGTAATTTTGTTAAAAATGGATGAAAAAAATGCAAAAGAATAACCATTAACCAATATTAAATGTATTAAATATATGAAGATTGTTTACCAAATTTAAATAAAGAAAAGAATAACCATTAACCAATATTAAATGCATTAAATAATCCGTACAATTGTGAAAACGTGTATTCATCATGCATGCCATAAATAAAGAACACAATATAATAAATATCAAAAGGTATAATAATATATGATGCATACCAAAAATAGATTTCGATTTTTAATAATGATAAATATGTTTTTTAAATGGATCCATTTAGGGCATTTTTGTCCCAAAATCATATAAATTTCCTATTTTGGAATAATTCAAAAAAGAAGTCTATTAGTGAAATATCTAGCTTGAAGAATATTTTTTTTTTGTAAATTTTTCTTTAATTAATGTTTTTTTTTAAAGAAAAACTTCCTTTATTTAAAAACTATATCCTATGACGGATTTTGAGAAAATATAATAATTTCTCACTTTCTTGAGGTAAGGAATTTTTTCTCAATTATAATGTAGTCAAATTGATGAAATTTGTCCCACTTATTTTACGGGATCATTGCTTCAAATATTGGAGTAATGAGAGGTAAAATAAGACACTATTTTTTAAAAGAAAATTAAAGAATATTTTCAATTCAAAATTTGAAATTTGATCACTGTTGTCTAAACGGGTGTTGTGGGGTGCTAACACCTACCCCATACACAAATAACTCCTGAAACTCAACTCTAGTTTTTGCAGAACATTTTTGTCTTCGGTTCCAATCACACCGTAAAAAAGATTGATGGCGACTCCTTTTTTTTTTTTTATAAATTAACTCTTTTCGAAGACGTTGACCCCTTTGCGTCGTCTCGTACACATGGTGAGAAGATGAAGTTTTTGGAAGTTGAATTTCGTTCTGCGGGTGAATGAATAATGGAAAAGTATCATGTATGGTTTACATAGGGAACGCAACATAGATAATATATAACACTTAGGAAAAGAAAAACGAAAGAATGTGATTAATATATGAGGAAGAAATTAATAAAACTATGTAACTTACAATTAAATGTTCAATAGTTAATAATTAATTACCTCTCTTGTAATTGGTTAAATAATATTAGTCAATAATTAAAACAATTAAATGTTCAATAGTTAATAATTAATTACCTCTCTTATAATTGGTTAAATAATATTAGCCAATAATTAAAACGTCTTATATAGTGCCTCTTTGGCTTCATTTTCTTTTCCGTTTAACTCTCCACCTTTTCCACTTATCGGCTGTGTACAGATTTTTGTTTGATTTTTCTCTCAGCAAAATATTAAAAAAAAAAAATTATATTGTGAGTACTCGGACTCTACACTTCGACTAATTTCACAACATAAACCATCTAACCTGCATCATTTGGACGTATCAAATATAGCAAAACGAACAAAAATATTTACAAATATAGAGCAAAATATAATAGTTTATCAGCGGTAGACCACGATAGACTATTATTTGTATTTTGATAGACACAGACTATCATAGTCTATTACTGATAAATTATGATATTTTGCTATATTTGTAAATATTTTGGTTCGTTTTGCTATATTTGAAAAAAATCCTTTCTTTATCCTTTTTATTTTATTACTTTATTATTCTTTTTCTATTTATTTATCTATTTGGTAAAAATTCTGAACATTCTTGCAAGTAATAATTTTTTCCCTCAACTTTAGTTTATAATGATTTAAATTCTTATATTTTTGAATCAATACTAATTTAGTTCTTAAACTTTAATAAGCATGAAATTAGTCCTTATATTTTACAACTTCTAATGATTTGGTGTCCATAGTGAAAATTAGTATTAAAATTTAATGAAATTTCTTACACGTGTATAAGTTTAATAATTTTTTTGTTAAGGTTAATAAATAATTTTTTTTGTTAACATTGATTTATTTATTAAGGGTTGAGTTTATTTACAAATTAAAAAAACAAAATCGCTACATAATCAAAATTGACAATTAAATTTGATCACTTTTCACGATAGGGATTTAATTGTTACAAATTTGAAAGTATAAGTTGTCATATTTTAAAATTTAAAGACTAAATTGTTACAAATTTAAAAGTACTATAACTAAATTGTTGAAAACCAAATTTATGAACTAAATTATTAATTTGAATGAAAATTGAGATACAACAAGTGATTTTTAACGTAAATTTTGTACATAATTTTTCGTATCCCTTACCTCTTGGTAGCAAGTCAGTTTGAGATAATTTAAAATGTAACATTTGAGACTCAATTTTTAGCACATTATTTTATATTTTCAAAACAAAGATCAAAATTTAAAATTTAAAACAAACAAAAAGAATTCAAAGACTAAATATTCAATCCGACAATGATGTCACAGCTAACGTGGATAAACAATCCAACACAAAATAAACAAATAGCACAAGTAACATTAGGGAATCGGAAAATATTTCCAATATTGGCATACGTGTATACTAATCTCGTTAATTTATTGTTACGTCAACATTCTTTAATAATTACGTGGGGCCAACAATACAGTGTTAAATACTTTTTTAACAAAGGAAAAAATTACTACAAATTTGCTCATACGTGATGGGTACAATGACACATACATATAATCAAAATTTGTAAATAATGATATACGTGTGCATGACATGACATAATAGGCTTATAATATATAAAGTAACACAATTAATTGAAGATGTGACAAATGATACATCCAAAACTTAGGAACATAGATTTACAATTAATATTGGAAAGAAAATATAAAGTTTTATGAAATCTTAGAAATCTTTCATTCATCATTTTGAATGAAATTTAATTTTGGTCAAGATTTTGTAGTTTCTATTTTTCCAAAAAGAAAAAAAGATAGTATGTACATTTCAAGTTATACTAAATGATATACGGTTATAAATTCTACAATAATAATTAACGTATTATGAAATTAAAAATTAATTCTTGTTAATTTATATGTAACTTTTGAAATTTTTTTTTCGCAATTTATATTTAAAATTAGCATTGGATAGGTGGGTTGGAAGAATATTATTGTAATTATTTCCTCTTTAGATTGGGTAAGAATTGAAGTGTTTGAACAGTTTGTGCACATAATAAAAGTTTATATATTCTTAGGAAATGATAACTACTTTTATATATTCTTAGGAAATGATAACTATAAGGGTGATTCTAGATTCTCAAACTAAACTTACTGGGGATAGTTCAAAATAATTAGAATCCAATTATTCTATTACAAGAATCATTTTATTTTTCATGGAGTAATGGTTTTAGTTACTACGTTTTGTTCGATAGAGAACGATAGAGGAGATGACAGTGTTGTAAGACCATCAATAGTGGTATCACAATAGGCTTCGAGTACGTCACCTTCTTCTGTCGTATATCCCAAAGATCCAAGCAATGTTGGCCAACACTCATGTTGAATGATTTTAATAGCTTGACAACAGTTGGAACCTAAATAAGTTTCACCAGTAAGAAAAAATGTGATAACTTCACCCGTGCATGCTTGAAGTTCGTGCAAAGTTCTCCAGCAATTTGATGTCTCGCCATTCAACTTAAGTCGTTCTGCTAGACTTGTTGTAGGATTTGGTCTCGATTCGACAATATTGAAAGAGAAGATAAAAGAAAGAAAAGAAGAGACAAGGAAGAGTTTCCAAAGATAAGCCATTTGACAAGAGGGTTTTTGAAGCAACAAGATGAAATTTGTAGAAGTTGGATTTGCTTTTGTGACCATATATCAAGAAAGGTAGGGTTTATATAGAGAGAAATAATATATACTAATTTTGGAAAACAAAAGAAAAGAAGTTAATTTACTAAGAGAAGCTCATTAGACTGTAACTTACAATTAAATGTGAATTGATTTTTGATTAATTATCTATCTTCGAATTGATTAATCACTAACTATAATTAAGACGTCAAAAAAAAAAAAAAAAAAATTAATATGATAATTTTTTTTAATGATAATTTTTTTTTTCGGTGAACAAATTTCTTAACATTTTTAAAAACATTTTTGAATATTTAAAAATAGAAAACTCAATTGGATGCTAAATAGTTTAATTTTTTAAAAACTAAAATCTAAAAAAAAAAATTCAAAAATCAATTTGTTATCAAATGACCACTACCTAGCCCAAATTCACAAATAAGTTTGATGAACAATAAAGATTAAAGGAAGATTAGATAAGATAGAAAAAAAAAAAAAAAAAAAAAATCATTTGGATGCATACCAAAAATTGGGAATATTAAGATTAATGGCAAGATATGTGCAAGGCACATGGGTGAAATTTTTGTAATACTTGTTTTGTCTTTAGTTGGTTCTTATGGCTGAAACAATAAATACAATGTAAGTGAAGAGCTTGATTAAAAACCGAGATATAAATACGATGTAATTGAGGAACTTGAGAGCCGAGTTAATTAGATTATATCTAACATATTTGATTTCACAACTAAAAATGAGTGTCATCCTGTGAATTTCACTCTTTTTAGTTTGAATCTTTTAAAATAGATCTTGATAACTACTTTACCGATTAATTAAAAATAAACCAATTTCTTCCCTATTTTTCTCCCCATATTTTTTATTTGAGTTTATCTTTATTATTAAATTTTATCTTGTCTTGCTAATCAACAATTATTTTAAATATTTGGTCAATGATATTTCATATTTTAATTTTACCTTGATCTTTTTCATTATTTTATACGTATTTTGATCAAATTGATGGTATATTTCTTCATATTTCATTTTCACATTTTATATCACATTGATATATTATTATATTAGTATATCTTTTTAAAGTTTTTAGATATAAACACGATCTCAACAAAATTATTTGTTATTTATGACCAAGTATTCTCTGTTAGTTCATAGAATAAAAAAGCATTCTCTTTTGGTTTTCTTCTTAAGGTTTTTTTTTTTTTTTTTTTTTTTGTT